>VHIU01000636.1:0-107991 GCA_010577795.1 Isatis tinctoria
CAAATATAAGATGATAAAAAGAAGATTCAATGATTCATACAAAGATAAGAATCTAGATGTTGTTCTACAATACAAAGCTTAATTTTTCAGATCTAAAAACCTTCTCTCCCATAATGGTCGAAATCCAGGCTTTTAAAAGGGTGAGAGAACACTTTTTTGGGAGTTGGTATAGTGGAAAACAGGCTGTTTAGTGAGTGGGATGCTCGTAGCGACTTGATCCAGGCGCTATTTCCAGTCGCTGCGAGTTCTTGATTTTGTAGCGACCGAAATCGAGTCGCTAGGACAAGTCGCTATGGACTCTTCTTCTCGAGCTTCATCTTCTTAGCGACTCGATCACGTCGCTATATCCAGGCGCCATATAAACGCTGTAATGTTTTAAACTTCGTAGCGAGAGGATCAAGTCGCTATATCTGGTCGCTATCTACGGTTGATTTGTAGCGACCCAAATCCACACGCTACATCCAGTCGCTACAGTGACTCCGAGTTGTTTTCTTTGTTTTCTTGACTTATCTCTTCTTGACTCCCCCCAATTCCACAATGCAGCTACTCCAGAACCTGATTGGGACAACGTACACAAATGCAATCCTAAACAAACCTAAATGCAACTAAAATGATCAAAAAGAGGTGAGAAAACATGAATAAAAACATGAAAATTCTATAAACATCATAACATTACTTCGTTGGTCCCATCTATATGAAGTAGTTCCATGTTCTGTCGTGAGGAACCTAGAATATACTCCAGCTCTGAGCATCCAAATAGCTCAACCCTGACTGCAGATCTGAAGAAACACATCCGCAGATGTTGAAGGTTTCTGCAGTGATTCAAATCTAGTGAAACTAGTTCAGTAAGATCCTCAAATGACGATGGCATCTTCCTTACTGGAGTCTCAGCTAGCTTTAAAATCTCAAGGCTCCGTGGAAGATCGTGGATATCCTCGAGGTTGGAGCAGCCAGATAACGTTAGCGTAACAAGAGATTTTAAATTACTCATTCCGATAGGTAAGTGTTGAAGCATCTTGCAGTTCCCTGCATCTAACACAACAAGTTCAGTGAGATCACAGAGTGACGATGTCACTTCTTTTATGGCGGTCCCAGCTAGATACAGCTCTTTCAGGTTTCTTGGGAGATCCTGAATAATTTCGAGCTCTGAGCAGCCAGATAACATGAGCTTGACAAGAGATGTCAAGTTACTCATTCCCACTGGCAGGTGTTGAAGCCTTTTGCACTTAGTCAAATCCAATATGTTAAGTGTAGTGAGATGACTGATTGATGATGACACTTCTCTTATGGCGGTTCCAGAGAGATATATTTCTTTCAAGCTTCTTGGAAATCTCTGAATACTTTCGAGCTCCGAGCAGCCAGACAGATCAAGAACTTCGAGAGAATCTTGGTCAAATGAGTTAACTTTTAGAAAGACTTGAGCATCCATCACTATCGCCATGTTGGAGGTTCAAAGCCTCTGAAAGCCTTGGAATTTCAGTTTGAAGATTCACAAGTTCTCCGCAGTTCATACAGTGCAACTTATGATGCGTGGAAAACGCCACATTGGATGTTAATGATATTTCTCTTATGCCAGTTTCACTGAGATAGAGTTCCTCCATGTTTGGTGGAACCTCTGGAATGCTTCTAACTTTTACGCAGCCAGTGAGATTAATAACTCGGAGGTGTTGCAGATGACCTATGGGTATAAATCTCTGAAATCTTACACAACTACACCGCCCGTAAACGATTTATCGATCTGACTGGGATACCGAACAACCGGTCGACTAAGCTGTCGTACCCCGCCTCAAACAACATGCGACGCAAGTACAGAGATAACGTCTCTGTACCCCCGCAATCCCTAACGACCCACATGGTCAACTAATCATAGCTCTAACATGAATAAAATAATCAATTAACAATTTAATGCACAATCAAAGGGTTGAATCATCTATTATTCCTAAGTCCGATTTACAAACAATCCTAAAAAGACTCTAGCATAGAAACGGAACACATTTAATACTAAATCGTATCTACGGCGCTTTTCGATGAAAAATACGATATTCTGCAGAAAACCCTCACCTTAGCAAAAATGGAGTATAACTGCTTCCTCTGCACTCCAGATGCTAAAACGGACGCTGAATCTGAAATCAGGACGAAATTTCGAGTGAAAACGGCTTTCGAACGGCGAAAAACGGTTAACGGGTCAAACCGGTCAATGTCAATGGTCAACAGTCAGAAATTCAACGGTCAACGGTCAACCCGGTCAAAGTCAACAGTCTGACCAGGTCAAAATCAAACCGCGACTAAACCGGATTAAACCGGATCGAACCAGACTAAACCGGACTCAATTGATTTAAACCAGAAATTGAACCAAACCGAAATCGAATTGAATTAAACCGGCCAAACCGAACCATACCGTAATTGAACCAACGGTTAAGCCAAACCGGACTCAAACCAGTGGCAGATCGCCGGCGAGTCTCCGGCGATCGGCGACGGCGAATCGCGGCGGTTTCCGGCGACCGGCGACGGCGAGTCGCGGCGGTTTCCGGCGACAGGCGGCGGCGCGTGAACAGTATGCACGGATCTTCCATCGGCGATTCCCGGCGCGTCCGGTGGCGATTCGGCACGATCTTGGTGTCTACGGACTCGTCTCGTCGAGATGAATCCGGTGGTGGCCTCAGATTTACGAGATTCGAAACGGTTAGAAAGTTATAGGCGTTTTACTGAACGGCCAATAAGAAAACTGATCTGAAAAGCTTTTCCGGTTACCTGAGTCGCGGATGACGGTGGAGGAGGAAGCAACTGTGCTTTCTTCTTCTTCTTCTTCTTCTTCTTCTTCTTGTTCCTCTCTCTCTCTCTCTCTCTTGTTCTCGGCGGATGGATGGTGAAAGGGGGAAAGGGAAGTCAATTGATAAAACCAAGAGGAAAAAGAAAGGGGGAGGTGGGGTTTGGTTTATTGGTGGGTGATGATGATGAAAGGTGGGGGGTGGGGATGTTACATTTTTCAATACCAAGTTTTTAGCTAATTGTCATCTCTATCAAAATACAGCTAATTTTTCAATACCAAAGTACCAAAGGGGTTGTTGTAAGATACATTTGGAGTTTGCATACCTTGGTTCCACCCCAAAGTTGGTGAAGTTGACTGTAAGGCATGTTTAGTTCAACAAGGTGCCTAGAATCAAAATCCTGTGGTAAGTATTGCAGAGAGTAATTCTCCCAGTGGAGTAGCCTTAGTTCATTAGGGAGAGATTCAAGGGGTTCTCGAAAGAGAAGTCCTTGGTGCTTTTCAGGATTGGAACTGTAAATTTTCAGAAATCTAAGATTATGCATACTCTTGAAAGCAATGGGATTGACAAAAAAGTTTAAGTTGGGTATTTCAAAGAATATGGCTTCAATATCTTCAACATCCTGGAAAAGTGAAAGAAAAAGAGGTCAACAAATCATATTCAGAATCAAATCTTATAAAAAACATCAATTAGACAGACCAAAACAATTCATGACTTACTTTAGATTCCAAAGGTGGTTTGGTTTTTGCTTCTTTTAGGAAAGATTGAATGATTAAAGAGTCCCATAGTCTGCAATGCCTGTCGAGCTGTACTGCTTCTTTGGTGGAAATTTCCCTCCCAATGTTCTGAATCAGATTATGCATTTGCACCTTGTTTTCTGAAATAGCCACTAGACACTTCTCCACTAGAACATACATTCCCACATGTGGAAAGAAACCACACCCTTCAAACAGTTGCATCACGTAGTCTGCATCTTCTCCCCTGAAGAAACAAGCAATGTCTAAGAATATGGCCTTCTCCTTGTCACTAAGTGTACTGTAGGTGCTTTTGAATGCTTCCTTGATCTGACATGTAGGATTTTCCTTGATTTTAAGGAGCTCCATTTCCATCTCCTTTGGTTTCTTGTGTGACAGCATTTGGCCATAACCGCTGAGAGTTAAAGGGTTTCCACTTGCAAATTCCATGACTGACACCAAGCCGTTGATCCCAGAAGGTGTAAGAGTTTCCAGGTCAATCTCTTTTCTCTGATCTTCTCCAGATGCGCATCTGAAGAATAGTTTCTTAGACTCATAATTCGTTTAAACCTTTAACTTCATATATGTCATTGATCCAACACTGTACAAACACTTGTTTATCTCTGGAGGTTATGATTACTAGGCTTCCTGGACCAAAATGATCAAACTCATTCAGAAAAAGCTCTGCATTCAGAGATTTGCATACATTGTCGAGGACAATAAGAACTCTTTTTCTGGTTAGCTTCTCAATGGCACGGTTTAGTTCAAATTCTTCCATCAGAGTTTTCCCAAAATGTTCTTTCACCAAGCCATAAAGCCCATTCTCACGAAATGCACTGTCAAAGTCTTTGATGAAGCAAGAAGCTTCATAGTCACTAGACATTTGATCGAAGGCTGCTTTAGCAAGTGTCGTTTTGCCTATACCAGGCATGCCCCAGATTCCTATGCTCCGGACACCCCATGATTGTTTGCAAAGCAAATTTTCTATCTCGAGAAGCTTTGAGTAGATTCCAATTCGCTTTGTAGGAAAAACCTTCTCATATACATCTCTTCCACAAGTCTGCTGTCACCATACTGATGCCCATTGCTGTTGGAGACAAAAAAAAATAATCTTGAAATATAATAGCACATTTCCTCAGGAACTAACAAAACGTGAATGTATCATGGTATCATCATATCTCATCAAAATTGGTTTTTGGTTAGTTTTTAGAAAATGGTAAATTTTTTAAAAGACCACTTTTTCTGAACGTTAAGGAATTTATTTATCTAAAACTTTGAGTGGCTAATGAAGTATTTTTCTGAAAAAAAAAATCATAATCTATTTCAAAATCTGCAAACAAACAAATAGTAATTTGAAAAAGAGTTAATTAAGAAAATAACAAATTCCAAAGTAGGGGAACAATTAGACATTGGGTTTTAGAAATGGGTATATGTTATTTTATTGGCCTTCTAAATCTTATTTAGATAACTATTTACTAGTTCATGTTTAAACATGTTAACCCGTCTTAGGTGTTTCTCCACAACAATTAAATGATTCCGGCAAACTAACAAAGAAAAAAAAAGTTAAAATCCTAGTGCCAGATCACCAATTAATGTGACATGGTCTACTCCAATCATCTTTTATGTGTCTCCAAGAAAAAAAAAGAAAGGTCGACATAAAGTTACCTTGGTTCATAAGAGTCGGTCGTTAAAGCGCTGTTCCATCGGGATACCTGGTCAATTGAATAATTCCCTTCTCGTAGTAACTCTCTCAAAATGTCCGATCGGTGCACCACTTCCAATCGACTTATGTCGTAAAATATGGGAACCACCACGGCTTTGTTATTCTGCTGGCAAACAACAATCTCCGCAAGCTCATTTAAGCATTCTGCTGATAACAAGTACTTCTCAGAGATAACCACCACGAAAACCTCAATATTCTTTATGATCGCCGCACTTTCCTTGGAAGACTTATCCAAGAACGATGCACAAAGAATCATGCCTTTCCGGCGAAGTGAGCCAGAGAGGTGGCTGATGAAGGAGTACCGTACCATGTCGTCAGATCTGTCGAAGCTGATGTAGACCACATCTCTCGTAGAGCTAGTGATGTCGGTCATGATTTGGTGTAAATTAGGTGAAAAAAGAGGCCTGTTTATTCGGGGAATTGTCAAGAGAATACACAGAAAGAAGAATCAGAAGGCCCAGGATATCTGGTCCGAGGGTGGACTTTTGAAAAACTCTTTGCTAAAACATCTAATGACACTCGAGATCAATATTAGGGTGGTAATCCGGATGCTTGGTACCATAAGAAACTGAGACAAAACCAACTTCCCATTTCTTTTTCTTTTAGCTTTTTACTTTGTTTGAAAGATATGAGCCACTGAGTAAAGCAAAAACCGTTGACAAACATGAAGAAGAAGAAACATAGAGCCAACTACATATCTTATTATGTAAAACTTTTGTTCTCAAAATTAGTAATTAACATGATCACAAAATTAGTAATTAACATGATCACACCATGTGACAGTAAGTAAAAGATGAAATACAATTAATAAAAATGATAGATTAATTAAAAAATATTATTTATATTTAATACTCACATCTATATAAATAACTAAACTCTTTCATAATTTTTGATACAACCAAAAAGAACATGACTTTTTATGTATATATTTCTATCCTTAAAAATAATTCTTTTGATTTATTCGACATTAATTATTAAATACTACTCTCTCTTGTTTTGTTTACTTGTCATTTTAAGGTTATGCAGACAGATTATGAAAGTATTAATTATAATTATTTTTCAATACAAAATGTCATTAACTATCTACCTAAACACAATTCAACCAATTGTAAAAAAATTTACAGAATAAAAATGATTATAAAAAATAAAAATATATAAATTTTGCATTAAAAGCTAAAAACGACAACTAATTTGAAACAATTTTTTTTTAAAAAAAATGACAACTAATCAAAACCGGAGAGAGTATTATGCATATCCTTCTCTCTTTTTTTAAAAAAATTACAATGTGAAGAAATTTTAATTGAAATTTTCAATTTTAATATGCAAGATTGCAATAAGAAATAAAAAGTCTCATATCATAAATTCCAAATTACTTACTGAAAGAATAATAATTGTCTACATGGGATAACAATTTTGTCTAATATCTTTCAAAATTTTCGATTTCGAAATTACAATGATTTTGCTCAATTGAAATATACGACAAATGATTTATACTGTATAAGTTCAAGATTTCTTGTATGTGTCTTTTTGTAATGTGTCGGTAGGATAATATATTCTCTAACTTATTTGATTATGTGATTGGCTCACCATATGATATCAACTAAGAAATAATTTTGAATAAGGCTGAGCTATAATCACTTAAATACATAAAGTTTTTTGTAGCCCCAGATGTGTTCAATCATAAGGAGCTTTAAATAATATCACAATTTTCTGGTTGAAATACTTTTTTTAAAATGTTTCTAAAGAGGTTATGAATCTTTTACGGTAAGTATTTGAAATTAAGACCCTCATAGAGTATATTAACATAATATATATGCTTAAATTTATAACATATTTCTATAAAATAAGTCACTTTAAAGAGATTCTTTTTAAATCAAGACAAAATAATAATTCTATATATATATATATATATATATATATATATATATATATATATCATCACATTCACTAGTTTCTTAATTATTATGCCATTTAATATACAATGCTCTTAGCCAATCAATCAATTTAGTAAACAAATGTCAGATCATATGTGCTAATTATATGCGAATTATTTAACTTATCAAATTTTAATTGATCATATATTATATTGATAACTAGTTTAAATGCAGACATGCAAACGCATGTGCGAATGCGAGAGTTTGCAAAAACAAACGGTTGCAATTTCAAGCGTTGTTTAAAACCTTGTTCGGATGGTGCAGCTGTTAAAATGGATGCGGTTGCAGAGTATTTGTAACAGACTAATTAGTAGATGCAGTAGCGCTTAAAACACATTATATAGTTACAAAAACATCAAAACATATTATAATAAGATATAATCATATAACATTATCAATTTAATATTATTAGTAGTTAAAACTTTGTATATAATATTTATGTTTATTTTAAATCCTTTTTGGTTTGAATGAAAATTATAATTTTAATAAAAAGTTATTGAGAACTGTTTTTTTATGGAGACTACGGTTAGATTTAGAAAATTTTATTTTATTAGATATATTAAGTTCTTAGTATTTTTTATTTTTATATATATTCTGATTTTAATTGATTTTTATTCTATTTTAAAAGTTTTATTTTATATTTCTTAATGATTTGACCACAACGCAAATCATTTTCCATAGTTTTCCGTAATAAATCAATAAACACGGTATCTATGATAAATGATTTACTCTGTGTCGTGGAGGAGTACCTGTCCGATGATTCAAACTACACAAGTTAGATCTATGATGCACGTGAACGCACGTACCGAGGGAAAGTTGGGTTGGTACTTAGGAACGTTGTTGTGCCCATCCTTTTTTTTTGAACTATTTGTTGTGCCCATCTTTACAACACTACTTATCATGATCGCATTATATTTTTCCCCTATATTCATATACAATAAACAAATCCACTGACAAGCCCACGTTCACATTTTTTAATTTACTGTGCGCAGACTTTATTTATTGCTCCACAATATTAAATCATTTTTGGTAAAAGCATTAAATCAAGTTTTTTTAAAAAGTATTAAATCATATTTGTCGATGTGCGCAGTTGAGATCTATAAAAGTTGACTCCTGGTTATAGATTGATAATAATGGAAAAAAAAAAAAAGAGAAAATTGGGTGAGAGTCAATAATTTGGAACCTAATTAGCAAAACAACAAGATAGTTTTCATGCCTAGACAATGATAATATTTAGCCACCAATTATGCTTCTTTTGCCCTTACGCGCCCCTATCTAAACTAAAATTTAATTGTACATTTGAGATAATTGTGACCACACGATTCAACCGTTTGCGTGTAATTTTTATTAATGGGTAACTGGTTGAATGAGTTTGCACAAGACTGGTTGAATGGGTAAGGAAGTGACAGGTGTCCTAAAGCCATTATATTTGCATGCTTTTCTCTTTACGTTTTTCCTATTTAGCATTACTACTTATTTCGTTTTCATGTAACATGTTTTCTTTCACAGGTAACAAATTAATTAGTAACATATGTCTATTTTGCATGATTATTTGTTTTTGTACCTATTACTTATGTGGAAATAAGTTCATGCTATATGTTTTGTTCAATGTTCTTGTTGTAATTTACGTTAATAGAAATATATATATATATATATATATATATATATATATATATATCTACACACATATTATCAGCTGAAGCTGATTTGGTTATACGTAACTAACCATTAAATTTTAATGTGTAATTTATATATATCACAGCATATTCATTTGTATACATAGGTCATACAATATGTTTTCGTTGTAATATATAATTGTAGAGCGTTAAAAAACAATATATATTATAACGTATTATAACCCGAGTTTGATATGATAATACATAACTGCCTATTAAATTGAGTAGACGCGCATATTAGAAAATACCCATGTATATTATAAAGTAGATATCTATATCTTTTTATGTTGGATGATATTTGGATGTTCATATGATGATGATGCACGCTCCTACGTTAGATTTCATGTAAACTTGAGTATTAGAGGGTAGTTTTTGTTAGATAACTTCAAACTATTCTAAATTTTATATGTGAAAATGTACAAATATAAATATATCAGCATAATTGTCTCATGTCGCAATACACATATACACGTAACACACCACATGCAATAATACATGCATTAAATATCTAATTACATGCAACAAATATATCAACGTAATTTTTTTATCACATTCTACATCTACACGTAACATACCACATGCAATAATATATGCATGTAACATCTAATTACATGCAACGTCATTTCAAATCATGTTATTAAAATCATAGATACGTAATATGGACGATGATTATCTCCTTCGTTCAACACTGGCTAACTGCAGACATCACCCTTGGTTTCATTCACCACATCAGTCCTGCTCGATCACGTTTACGTCATCATCCATGTAATTAAATTACACAACCCACTCATGATCCACTATGGCCACACATTTGTTTTTTTTCCTTTTTTGATAAGTTTATTAACTCCATATTGCCTTCAATTGTTGAAAACCTGCATTTATTCTTGTTTTTATTCCGGCTAACAATCACAACTTACTTTTCAATTAAATTTCCTTTGCTTTCATTTCTCCCCCACGCGCATGCTTTCGTTGAGCTAACAAAAAAAACATGCCACCTCATTTATTTTGGTACCCTTATACCATTTACGCAAAACACTTTTTCTCTTTGCTGATTTCGTAATTTATGTCCAAAATCTTGACTTTTAGCAAATTCTCCCAAAAAAAAATCAGGTTATGTGAATTATGAGCTATTGGTGGAGTAATTCGAGTTATTAATTGATATCGTCCGAGCTGAATGGCACAACCGCACAAGGATGCTGATTGTTAATGGAGAGTCTAGACAAAGCCAGCCCTGACTAGTACATCAAAGTTCATTAGTAAAAATGAATTTTAGAATATTAATATATTTTAAGGACTAGTTTTGTAGCAAAAATTATAATCTCAAATAATAAACAACTATAATTGGAGAGAATCTGTCATTGTTCTGGCTCTAGGGAGAAGTAGAAGAAGATGAAGATTGTACTTTTTTTAGTCTTGTATTCGAAAAAAAATTAAGAAAGAAAAAAAAGGAGCTATGAAAAGAAAAAAACAATGAAAGTTTCAAATAAAGATATAAAATAAAAATCACATGACTAAATTAATGTAAAATACTTTATTAGATAAACTTAAATACGCTCAATATGACATATAACAGTTTATTTAGGTTATGACATATGTCAATATAACAATTGAAAGAAAAGTAGATCAAATAATTATAACATCAACAATTTGACATGATCCTCCTTTGAGATTTTGACATGAGGAAATACATTATCATATTATAAATTGTGACATATTTTTAAAATCAACTTTAGGAAACTATCAATTTTCTACTATTAGTAATCTAGATTTTGGTTCAAAAAAAAGGAATCTAGATTCTAAAAAGAAAAAGAAAAATATTGGTTTTCTAAAAATAGAAACTATAAATAAAAATTAAAGTATAAAATATATATTAAGAAATCTATAAAATATTAAAAACGATAAAATCTGAAAAATAAAAGTAGGAAATATTTGTAAACTCTATATAAAACGGAAATAAAATTTTAAAATAAGCAAAAATAATAAATTTGTTTGTAGTTAAAATTATTTAAAAAAATTATAAATAGTATAATCTATATAAAATTTATAGTATATGTAATTTGAAAAAGAGTAGCATTTATACATGAATATCTATCTTCATTTGCTTTCAATAAACTATTAATTACAAATATTTACAAATCCTATATGGATTTTCAAAATCAACTCAAATACATAACCTAATAATACTTATTCCCAAGTTGACATTAAATTAACAAGTAAAAGATACCTCCCATTGATATAAAATAAAAAAATAAAAAAGAAGAAGAAGAAGATACCTCCCACGTAGTATATAATTAAACCAGAGCCATTTTTGTAACAATAATAAATTATATAGAAAGCATTAAATACATATCGGGACTGGAAGAGATTTTTTTACGCAAGTCTAATTAAATAGGAAAAGGCACATGCTGAAGTGGTCCATGTATAGAATAGAACAAGACTTTATCCCAAAGTATTTTGTAACCTTATTTGCCTAGTCTCTCCCAAATACATTAGAGCCATGAAAAAAATTTCTTCCCGAAGAAATTTTCAGGAGCGCTCGACGAAACCTCAAGTGTTCATCAATTTCCGGGGAGAAGAACTGCGTTATACTTTTGTCAGTTATCTCAAGACGGCCTTAGAGAGGAACGGGATCAACGCCTATACAGACAGCGATGAGCGTAAAGGCCTTAATCAGAATGTTTATATCAGGAGGATAGAGGAGTCGAAGATTGCGCTGGCGATCTTCTCGTCAAAGTACACGCAGTCAAAATGGTGTTTGAACGAACTTGCAAAGATGAAAGAATGCATGGAATCAAAGGATCTGGTAGTCATTCCCATCTTCTACATCGTGACTCCATGCACCGTTAGAGACCAAAAGGAAGGTTTCGGTGCCCTATTCAGAGAGCTGGCGAAGAATTTTGATGATGTGACGAAGAACAAATGGATTGAAGCTTTGAAGTCTATTTCCACAAACATAGGGGTCACATACGACGGAAAGAGGTACCAAACGAAAAAACCAGTCGATAGAAACAATTTAGGACAATTGATAATCATTCTGAGAAATATGATGAATAGATTAATGATGAGACGTGAAATAGTAGTGTTAAAAGGGCAGCTGAATAGAATAAGAGGAATACATTGATTTTTATTGTGGTGAATGAGATTATAGGAATTAATACTAAGAGTGACAAAACGATTATTCTATATATTTATTACATATGGGTATTGTTGGGTTGAAATCTTGTTCATCGGTTATGGGATACTCGATCTGTTAGTCTGTGTAAGAGTTCTTGAGCTGTTTGTCAACAAATTAGAAAAAAAGACCTGCATCATATATGATTGAGGATTGTTAGCAAGATTTTATTAATTTTTTTTTTTCTAGAATCATAAAGCCGGTGAAATATGCTATAATTTTACGTTTCATTTGGTAATCATAAGTGTTTTGAGTAATTAATATAATAATCAAGAATTATGGCTGTCGCACATCATTCTTCAACATGATCCCTTTTAGGTGCTACTACATTGACTATCTTTATATATAAGTAAACCGTAAACATAAGTAGGAGTATTGTGATGGTCTCTTCCCTTTTATTTCTTTAAATAAAGACTCGGTCTCTTATCATAAATACAATCAATAATAATGTGTGTGTACATTGAAAATAGAATCCCCTATATATTATTTGAGGATCCTTATTAAAAATTAACCTTCTATTCATGTGTTTATTTCAAGTTTGCCATGATGATGTGTCATCACCACAATGTCTCTTAGATTCATTTTGAAAATAGGTTTAAATTACTAGAGTAATTACATGATATGCCACTCATAATTTGGTATAACAAATAAACTATCCATAAAATTAACTGTTAGTCTATAATATATATATCTCTATTTCCTTATAAGAAAACTATAAATTTATTACATATTTTAATAATAATTATCAATCAATCAAATTGAATAACAAAGATTTGATATCTACTTATATCATACTAATAGTTTTTAAATTATTTTACTTATATTTTTATGTTTTTTTTGTTAAACTAAATTTGATTATCAAAAAAAATATATAATTAAAAATCAAGATATTTTAAAATTGTAATCCACTTTAAAATTTATTCATATATGGAAAGTTGTTGTTGGCTTATAAAATATATAAATTATTTAAAATATATAAATCCAAATCAAAATATTTGATTTGTATTAATACCAATCAGTAATAAAATTATGATAAGTATAAGTTGTTCATTTTCTAAACTTAAATAATAATATAAATTAAAATAAGTAACCATGCATTTAACTAAATAAACATATAGTAATTATATTTATGTATATTTTCATATTTATATTAATTTAGTAATAAATTCAGATATGAATAATATATGCTAATTTGTTACTTAATCAATAATGATAGAAAACAACTGATTTAGCAAAGTTATCCTATGTATATATATATGATTTAGTTGTTTTTATTTTTACTAATATAATGTTTTTAAAAATTAGAATATTTGAAAATTACAAATATATATCAATGAATATATAATTATATATAATAAATATTTGTATGAACATTTCACTCCGCGCAAGGCGCGGGTTACTATCTAGTATATAAAAAAACGTAAAAGTCTTAAAAAAGCTCAAATAAATGTCAAAATATAAGCTAAACATAAGCAAATAACATAATTAAAAGTTATCCTCAAGATCCATACTCTCAGCATGCTTCATACATTGAAAGTCTTTTGGAAGTAATTATGGTATCGTAAATATGTCTGCAACCATAAGTCCAATGCTATATGTTTAATGAAAAACTTTTTTATTTTGACATCTTGCTTTAGCGATAGATATTTGAGGTATATATACTTACTCCCTTTCGATATCATATAATGCTTAGAGAAGAAGATTGCAGCTTGATTGTCAACAAAACTCAAAGTCCCAAAATTCTGACACGAAATGCTGTAACCAAGTTCCTTGAATAAAAGTGTCATGTATTCAACCTTTATAGTGGATGTATAAATCAACTGCAACTTCTAGTTTTTCCATGAAATGTCACTTCTATAAAAAAAAGATATACATAACCGAGAGTGCAGTGCCTAAAATCTTAGAATCCACCACAATCTAAGTCTAAAAATCCAACCATCTGTGAATGTGTTGATTTTTGATATATGTCATCATATAGGTTTTTGTTCCCTATTAGATATCTCAAAGACCAAAAATTTAAAAACTAAAATCCAAAAATCAAAATTTAAAAACCATGTAAAAGATAAAGGCATAGTTATTTATTTTTTTTCTTGAAAGAATTTTAAATTAATCAAACAAAAAAAACTGTTTTTTTTTTACAGAGCCTGCAACTTTGTGGCTGAAGTTAGCCTGCATCTAGAACTATAGTTATCTTTTTAACCTATAGTTCTAGATTAAACGAGATAACAAACGGTGTATAACATCATCTACAGTGCCGCTAGTGGCTGTCAGTGATTGGTTGTTAAATGGATTAGCGATCAAGAGTTGATAAACTATAGAATAAAATTAAGTTGATGTAAAAATATTAGTGTATTAAATTGATAATAAAAATTAAATTGATGTATTAATATCAAACTTTTCCTTGATCAAAAAATATTTAATTGAATATATTTTACGTTAAATTAACACAACAAAAGTTGAAAAAAATAATAATAATAACACAACAAAATACACACTTTGGGGATATAAATAGGTAAAATCAACAATTTTAGATATCCCCAACCATTTAACTTTTATTTTCTTCCCTATGTATTACATATCTTCGTCTCATCCCAAGTTCCCAACTGGTCTGTTTTGGAGGAGTAACAAATCATTAAGCCATCTAGTTTTGCAAGACTCATGCATAGAACTCTAATTGTTGATCAATAACGAAATGATCTGTTAATGTATTGCAGAGATCAGACCCTTTTCATCGATGAAATAGTCAAGGAAGTTGAGAAAGAGCTAACCGTAATTTCATCAGAAAATGAGGAGGAGGAACAAAAGACCGCAGGCTCAAGTAATAGCCACCACGACAATAACATGGTAAATTCCAAAAACATCACCCAGCTCGTCGGACTCAAACAACGCCTGGAGGAATTAAATCGAAAAGTAGATTTCGGAAGCGACGAAGAAATCCTTATTGTTGCGGTTATTGGGTTGCCTGGCATTGGCAAAACCATTCTCGTGAAGAAGCTATATGATGACAACCAACAGTACTTGTTCCAGCGTCACGTGCATATGGTCAACATACATGAGAGGTCAGATGAATTTGGGACGGTTTTGCTACGAAGGACACTTCTAAAATAATTACTTAGAAATTCTGACGTTAACATAACCGAGGACACGACGCATGCTTCTGTGGCTAGCGAACTGCTGAAAATGAAAGTTTTCCTTGTCCTCGATAACGTGAGTTGCAAGAAACAGGTAGATATTCTTCTAGGGGACTATAACTGGATTAAGAAGGGTAGCAGGATTCTTATTACAACGCGTGATAAGACATCCGTCGTTCAGTTTCAACATACTTACGTTGTCCCAAGACTAGATCTCACGGATGGCCTAAAGCACTTCAGCACTTACGCCTTTAAAGATCACAAGTGTCCTTCCTTGGGGAATTTCAAGAAGCTATCCACAAAATTCGTGGATTACGCTAGAGGAAACCCGCTTGAGAGGAAACCCGCTTGCTCTACAGATATTGGGTCGAGAGCTTCTTTCGAAAGACGAGGCTCATTGGTCAGAGAAAATTGATACACTAGCGCAAAAGCCCTGCCCGCTTATTGAAGATCTGTTGACAGAAAGTTATGCTTCGTTGAGTGAGAAGCAGAAGGAAACTTTTTTGCTTGTAGCGTGTTTCTTCAGATCAGGGGATGAGTATTACGTTAGAAGTTTAGTGGATTCTGCTGATGGGGGCAGCGAGATCTCTAACCTTGCGGACAAGTTACTGATTAGCATCACTAGTGGCCGAGTGGAGATGCATGATTTATTGTATACGTTCGCCAAGAAACTTTGGTCATCCGTATCTATTGACAATAACTGGGAAAGCCAGAGGATTTGGCATCATGGTAGCTTCACTGCTGCAGTAAATAAAGATGTTAATCAGAAAAATAAAAGAAAATACCAATACAACCTCCAAAAGGCAAGTTTTCATCGTTAATTTTGAATTTTAGAGTTTGTATATGAGCTAGTTGTGCAATGTGCATTTCTTTTCTAACATCAGTTTCAAAGTTTTAAAATTTTCAGGAAAGCGTCATGGGTATTTCACTGGACTTGTCGGAATTAAATAAAAAGCTGACTTTAAATTCTGAAATCTTCAGTGACATGTGCAATCTGCGATATGTCAAGATCTACGACTCTCAATGTTCCAGAAATTGTGCTGATTTCAAATTGACCTTCCCTGATGGATTCAACTGGTCATTGGAAAATATCAGGTATCTCCACTGGCTCCAATATCCTTTGAAAACACTACCAGTAGAGATCGACCCAAAGAATCTTGTTGAACTCAGCCTACCTTACAGCAAGATAACCCAACTCTGGAAAAACGTTAAGGTGTGCCTTTGCATCTTTTGTCTAGTCAGTCTCATTTTTTTTTGTTGTTGATTTAATTTGTTTTCTGTCACAGGATACATCAAAGCTAAAGTGGGTAGATCTCAGTCACTCACATGAGCTTCACGAAATATCAGGGTTAGTACAATCTCAAAATCTTCAAAGACTGAATCTTGAAGGCTGCACAAGCTTGGAAACGTTACCACAAGAGATGCAAGAGCTGAATAGTTTGGCTTACCTGAACTTGAGAGGATGCACGAGCCTCACCTCTCTTCCAGATACGAAGTTCAGTTCCCTAAAAATTCTCATCTTGAGCTATTGCTCAAACCTTAAAAAATTACAGCTGACTTCGAAAGATCTAGAAGCTCTATATTGTTAGTCAAACAACACGTTTTTTTTTGCAGGTGAAGTTGGTTGGTGAAGATGGACGGTGCAACGTTTGTCAACATTTTCTGACTCACCAACCCCATTTCCTCCCCTATATATATGTGCACTCTTTCATTTGCAAATCATCCCAAAACAAAGAAAGAAGAGAGAAAGAGAAGAGGAGAGAAAGAGAAGAGAAGAGAGAACGTGAGAAAAAAAAATGAGTGTAATTTTCTCGAAGTGTTTTCGGTTTTGGGTGTGACTTGAGAGCTTGTAAAATTTTCCAGATTAATATAAAAGATCTGTAGCAGGTCCGGAGACGTAGGCAAGATTGCCGAACTCCGTTAACAAATTCGTGTGTATCTTCTCGCTCCCACAAATTCTGGTCTTTCTCCGCAAAAAAATTTGACCGCGTATTCCTAACAACTGGTAACAGAGCCTGAGTTACGGTAATCGGTCAAAAATTAATTTGCCGGAGTTACTGTTCACGAGGAACAGTACTATTCACGCATGCAAAACACTGTTCACGTGTGCATGCAATCACTGTTCATGTAAATAGTGAATTTCGTGAATAGTGAATTTTGTTGGTAACATCCGTTTGTCGACGGAGGTGTTTTCAACATGGTGGTTCTAGAAACGATGGGAGGCGAATACGGTTCTACACACAGTATCGTTAAATTTGACGGTACGGATTATGCATTTTGGAGAATGCAAATTGAAGATTATCTGTACGGAAAGAAGCTTCATCAACCGCTGAGAAAGAAGCCTGAGAAGATGGATCAGGATGAGTGGGAGCTCCTTGACAGACAAGTTCTGGGTGTTATAAGGCTAACACTGTCGAAGAACGTTGCTCACAACGTTGCGAAGGAGAAAACCACAGAAGGGCTCATGAAAGTTCTCTGGATATGTATGAGAAACCTTCGGCGAACAATAAGGTATTTACTCTTTCATTTGAAGATGGAAGAAGGTGGCCTGGTTGCTGCACATGTGAATGAGTTCAACACGATTGTCAGCCAACTATCAGCGGTTGAAATCGAGTTTGATGACGAAGTGCGAGCATTGATTTTGCTGGCATCTCTGCCAAATAGTTGGGAGCCTATGAGGGCAGCGGTTAGTAATTCTGTCGGCACACAGAAGCTCAAATTTAACGATGTTAGAGATCGTATCCTTGCTGAGGAAGTTCGAAGGATAGAATCTGGGGAGACATCCACTAGCTCTGCTTTCAACGTAGAAAATAGAGGTAAAAACTTAGACAGAAATAACCGGAGTAAAGGCAGATCGAAGTCAAGGAATGGATGGGGCAGTCCAAATTCAGACAGCCTGCAGAGTGCTGGAATTGTGGAAAGACAGGCCACATTAAGAAGAATTTTCGGGCACCACCAAAGAAGGAAGACAACAAGAGAGGCGGAGCTAATGCAGTGACACATGAAATTGCGGATGCATTAGTGGTGTCAGTTGATTCCCCGACAAATAGTGAAGCTTGTGATGCAGCTGCAAATAACACCAAGGCATCAATCTCCTATGTAGATAGCCCTATCGATTCATGGGTGCTTGACTCAGAAGCGTCATTTCACACCACGCCGCACCACAACATAATGGAGAATTATGTTGCAGGAAATTACGGAAAGGTATATCTTGCAGATGGATTGCCTTTGGACATAGTTGGTATTGGAGATGTCAACTTGAAGATGTCAGACGGACGTGTGTGGAAGATTACGAAGGTTAGACATGTGCCAAAGTTGATGCGAAATCTGATTTCAGTAGGTCAACTTGATGATACGGGGCACGATGTCAACTTTGGTGGTGGATCCTGGAGGGTCAGGAAAGGTTCAATGGTGGTTGCTAGAGGTCATAAAAGAGACACTCTTTATATGACCACGAATTATCAAGACACTGTTGCTATTGTCGAGAATGCCAAACAAACCAAGTTGTGGCATTGTAGGTTGGGGCACATGAGTGAGAAAGGGATGAAACTCATGGTAGAAAATGGCGCTCTTCCAGATCTGAAGACAGTGGATCATCAGATGTGTGAAAGCAGAAACGGGTTAGTTTCTCTAAAGGAGGAAGAGAGCCAAAATCGGAGAAGTTAGAGCTGGTGCACACTGACGTGTGGGGACCTGCTCCTGTTGCATCGCTGGGAGGTTCATACTACTATGTGACCTTTATTGATGACTCCACAAGGAAGGTGTGGGTTTACTTCATGAAGAACAAGTATGAAGTGTTCTCGTTTTTCAAGAAATGGAAAGCCATGGTTGAGATTGAGACGAATCTCAAGTTGAAGTGTTTAAGGTCTGATAATGGTGGTGAGTACATCAGCGACGAGTTTAAGAGATACTGCGCTGATAATGGAATCAAGATGGAGAAGACTATTCCTGGAACGCCTCAACAAAATGGAATAGCGGAAAGGATGAACCGAACCCTAAATGAGCGTGCAAGGAGCATGAGAATGCACTGTGGATTGCCTAAGACGTTTTGGGCAGATGCAATCAGTACCGCAGCCTTCTTAATAAACAGAGGACCGTCTGTGCCGTTGGGATTCAAGATCCCTGAAGAAGTTTGGAGTGGAAAGAAAGTAAACCTTTTTTATCTCAAGGTGTTTGGATGTTTAGTTTATGTTCACATTGATGATGCTGCAAGAAGTACACTTGACTCGAAATCTAAGAAGTGTTACTTCATCGGTTATGGTAACGATTGGTTACCGTTTCTGGGATGATGAAAATCGGAATATCATCCGCAGCAAGAATGTTGTGTTCAACGAAGAAGTGTTGTACAAGGATAAGCTAAGAGAAGGCTCAGGGAAGAAAGAGCCTGAAGCTGTTGACTTAGATGATATCCTGAAATCGGAGTTGAAAAAGGATACCGCAACAGCAGAAGAAATCTCTCAAGAAGAGAGTGGTGAGGCGGATGAGAGTGATGATTCTGAAGTGGTCCCATATACACCGGTCACGGAGCTACGACTGTCAAGTAGAATCATCAGAAAGCCTGTAAGATTTTCTCCGTCGCTCAATTACATTCTGCTCACGGACAGAGGCGAGCCTGAATGTTATGAAGAGGCTATGCAAGTTGATGAGTCAATCAAGTGGGAGCTTGCAATGAATGACGAGATGGACTCGTTGTTATCCAATCACACATGGGAGTTAGCAGATTTGCCTAAGAAAAAAAGGCATTGCATAACAAGTGGGTCTACCGAATAAAAGAAGAACCTGATGGGAGTAAACGCTATAAGGCGAGGCTTGTTGTGAAGGGATTCCAACAAAAAGAAGGCATTGACTACACTGAAATCTTTTCTCCTGTAGTCAAGATGGTGACTGATATTATGTGTTTTTAACGTATTTTGATTCATTTTTAGTATTCGGTTTGAGTTTTGATTTGCATCTTTCGTTGGTTTTTCGAGTCTTTTCTATTGTTTTGAGTCTTTTACAGATTTTATGGAGTTCCGAAGAAGTTTGGCGTTTACGGACATGTTCGAGTCAAGTTAAGACGGAAAAACGAGAAAAGGGCCAAACACAAGTGAACGACCGTTCTGAAGAAGAACGATCGTTCTGGTCAAGCAAAGGAACGACCGTTCCTTCCCAAGAACGACCGTTCCCATGTTCACCTACCCTGCCGACACACCAAAGAGATCGACCGTTCTCTCCCATGTGGTCGTTCCCGAACTCACCAACTCTGCCGACAAAAGCACCACGGAACGATCGTTCTCCCCATCAGAACGATCGTTCCCCGACTCCACATCTCACCTACTACGGATCGACAATGGGGAAGGATCGTTCTCCACCTAGAACGACCGTTCCCCGTCTCACCTACTCCCCTTCACCTTGGCCTATATAATGGACTCACAACACCAAGCTACAAACACACCATCTTCTTCCTCCTCTCTTCTCTAGCTTCTAAACATTGCTCTCTCTTCAGTTTTAAGTTTTATGTTTATGCTTTTATTAAGTTTTATTTAGTTTCTTTTAAGCTTTATACATTTATGCTTATGCTTTAAGTTTTACTTTCAGTTCTTACATTTATGCTTATGCTTTAATTAAGTTCTTATAAGTTTATATCCAGCTTATGTTATATATTCAAGTTTTATGATGAACTTTATAATCTCGTTGTTATCTTCTTCTTTAATTATGTCTGAGTAGATCTCTTAGTTAGGTTGAGGTTTGTCAAAGGAATTCATGAGATTTAGGGTTAAACACAAATAGACTATTCAAATCAATGTCTTCACCTTTGTTGTTCTTAATGCTTACATCGAATTGATCACTTGATTTTATGATATTGGGTTTAACTTAGACAGCGAGAGTTGCTAGGTTGCTAGAAAGAACATTGGTGAGCAATTTATTCATTACCTGCGAGAGTAGATGTATTGGAGAATTGTGAACATATTAAACTTATCCTTAATGCTTGTCTACGATTTCTAGTACCAACGAGAGTTAGGAATTCTAGGTCGATAGACAAAGATATTGATACCACGAGAGTGGATTGATATTATCTTAGTGTTTGAGTTCTAGACTTATGCTAAATCACTGCCTGAATAGTTGTTTGATCCGTTGCTCTGAATATTCTGTGATATTCCTTGACCTAATGCTTGTTTAATATAATCTTTACAACCGATTTCGCATTTATTATTGCTATCTACAAAAAAACCAAAAACATATTTGAATTGTCTTAGCTCTTAATTTAGCTCATTAAGTCAAAGTGTGAAAACTGGTCTTCGTGGGATCGACCCCTAAATACTACTTCGTATGCTGTGCACTTGCAGTAGGAAATAAGGATTTAAAACTCGTGTATCAAGTTTTTGGCGCCGTTGCCGGGGACCAAATTTTCGCCTTTTATTTACTGCTGAATTATTAGACTAAGAACTTTACTGAACTCGTTTTCTTTTCTTTTTCGTTTCTGTGTTTCAGGTGCATGTCCCCAAGGAGCACAAGGAGCAGAAACAACGAGAATCTTGTTAGCTTATCGAACGAGGAGTTAGCAAGGGCAGAATGAGAGAACAGGCAGAGACGTAACACACCTGTTCCAGAACCAGAAACGACTGACACCGCCAACTCAGAGATGGGCGGACAAATAGACATCGCAGCTCAGCTGCTACAACTTCAGACAGCCATGAAGCAGCTTCGTTTGCAACAGGAGAGGCAACTCGTTGCACAACCTGCTTTCGGGGACAAAGATGCGGCCCACGCATACTACCAGGATCGATCTGCGATCGTTACCCCGACCATCCAGAGGCAAGATTACGAGATCAAGGCTCAATTAATCGCCCTCGTGAAGCAACACCTGTTCCACGGTCTACCTGCTGAGATTCCGATGGATCACATCGAGAACTTCGAAGAGATCTGTAGCACAACCAGCTCCAATGGTGTGCCCCCAGATTTTTTGAAGTGCAAGCTTTTCCCTTTCTCTCTTGCGGGAAAAGCATCACAGTGGTTAAAATCTTTACCACCTCGCTCTCTACCGACTTGGGCTGATGCAAGATCAGCCTTCTTGGATAAGTTCTACATGAAATCCAAGACCGCAGCCTTGAGGAACAAGATCTCCTCATTCGAACAACAGTCGGCGAATCCTTCAATGAAGCATGGGAGCGGTTTAAGGAGTACAAATGCGAGTGCCCTCACCACGGGTTTAGTGATGAGCAGCTGCTCAGCACCTTCTATGACGGAGTAGACTGGGACTACAGAAACGCCCTGAATGCAGCAAGTAACGGTGACTTCTACACTAAGTCAAAGGAAGGAGCTCTGGAGCTGATCGAGAACCTAGCCGCAAGTTCCAGCAACAAAAGCCCGGAGTACGACAGAAAGAAGGTCAACAGTGTGGAGTCCAAGCAGATTGCGGAACTCACGGCCAAGGTTAACCTTCTCCTTAAGGGGAACCAAAAGTCCGTCCTCGCTCAAGTCCATGAGGAAGAAAACGGTGATGATCGGAGGGAGGTCAATTATGTGAACGGGCAAGGATTCGGACAGAACCACAGTTTCAACAACCAAGGTTTCAATACCCATCCGAATTTGTCCTATAGGAGCACTAATGTGGAGAATCCTCAAAACCAGGTTTACCCTAAGAAAGGAGGACAGAATCAGATGGGCGTACAGGAAGGCTACTCCAACAACTACCAGGGTAGACAATTCGTCCCAAATCAGAACCGATTCCAAGGAGGAAATCAACAAAAGCAGCCCTTATTAAACTCGCAGCCCCAACCTTTCACAAATCTGCAGCCTTCATCTTCAGCAACCGGCTCCCAAGACGAGCTGAAGAACATGATGCAACAACTACTGGCGGGACAGCAAGAAGCCGCGGCTGAGATCAATACAAAAATTGACACCATGTATGTGGACCTTAATGGGAAGTACGAAGCAGTACGGACTCACATGAAGCAGCTTGACACGCAGATTGCACAAACCCCTGAATCAGTTAAGAGGACGTCAGGGACTCACGCAGAGGTGAACTACATGAATGAAGGCCATGTGGAGAATCAGAGCTTGCAAGCTTCGGCGTCTAACTCTCAAGACGAGCTGAAGTCTCTTATGCACTTAGTTCTACTCAACCAACAAAAATCTGCTGATGAAGTCAATGTCAAGGTGGACAGCATGTACAATGATCTCAACAATAAGTTTGAAGCTGTTTGCACTCGCATGAAGAAGCTTGAGATTCAGATTGGTCAAACTGCTGAGGCATCAGAAAATCTTCCAGCAAGGGTATACATTCCTAAAGTGCCTTATCCAGTTTTACCTAAAGATCAGAGGGAGCCCATCAGTGCAGAGAAACCAACTGATTTTAAGAAGATAACTCAAGAAGAGATTAAGGCAGTCTTTGTAGAAGCAAGGAGTACACCACCAGCATTGAGGGTATTGCCTAAGGTTGAAGATCCCGGAAAATTCTTAGTCCCATGCTCCGTTGCTGGAGTTGAATTCAAGGGCGCTCTTTGTGATTCCGGGTCTACTGTGAATCTCATGTCAAAGGTAATTGCAGAGAAGTTGAAAATTTCTAAGGTAAAGCCTAGTCATATGACTCTTCGATTTGCAAACACCTCCTCAACAACATCGTCTGGCAGCATTCACGATCTACCTGTCCGAATAGGGGATTGCCTAGTTCCAACCGATTTTCAGGTTGTGGAGATGAGAGAAGGTTATGGCATGCCCTTACTTCTTGGAAGAAGGTTCATGGCTACTGTGGGTGCAATCATCGATATGCCAAATAGGCAAGTCTGCTTTTCCAAGATTGACAAGAATCTCTTCTACGAAGCCGTTCCCATAGGAACAACCACACGCGCCTCTTGCATCTCAGCAGTGGATAGAGAGGAAGCACGTACTCCGATTCCGCAAGCACCTGCTCCACCACCCGGGAAATTTAGGGAGAAGGCAAAGACGCAGGGAAACATGCAGTGCAAAAAGATGACGGGAGGTTCTCAAATGACTTTGATCCCTCAAGGATATGATGGAAACTCGGTTGACTACAAGGTGAAGTGCAAAGGTCGTCCTAAACCTTTCTCTAGAGTTAGAGCTATTCTTCCATCAGAATTGAAAGAGAAGGGTATTGGTGTTGTGAATGGAATGCTGAGTATGGTTCCGAACATGAGGATGCCTGATTATGGAGCTTATTTTGAAGCAAGCTCTCAAACCCAGCCTAACTGACACATGGCACCAACGTCAAGCTTAGCGACGTAAAACAAGCGCTTTCGTGGGAGGCAACCCACCAGGTAACATGTAAATATCGTAAAAAATTTTTTTTTTTTTTTTTCGTTCTTGTTCTATTTACGTTTCGTGTTTTGTTTGAGATTGTTTTTACAGGCTTTTATTAAGTATCGATCGTTCCTACCAGGAACGCTCGTTCTACACAGAAGAAGGATAGAGAGCAGCACCGATAGCTCCACCAGCGACCACTGAGCTTGTGGTTATTTCTATCACCCTTGTTATATCCATTTTTATTTTATGACACTTTTATTTTACGGATTTCTCTTTCAGTTTTGTTTTAACCGGGACGGTTAAAAACAAGTCTGGGGGAGGGATTCATTTGTGTACTAACGGTGTGTTTTGTGGATGTTTATTTCTTATATTTTTAGTGTGTTTTTAAAAAAAAAAAAAAAAAAAAAAAAAAAAAAAAAAAATTATCGAGTCAAAACACTGTGTGAATTTGTTAACTTTTTGGAATTGCAACATGTTCGATGTCATTGCCTTAGGACTGCTTAGCATTGTTTGAGGATAGTTTGGAAAAGCAGAAAAATCCATAACTTGATCATTTAGTGAATTTCTCAAATCATCTGAACTTAATCGAATTATCGGAACTTAATATGGACTTAATTTATCTCACTTAGGGGGTTGATAATCATGTATTGGATTTTACATTTGGAGTTTTCTTTGCATCATTTCTACCAATCTTTGCTAACTCCAAATTCTAGACTTATCCTTAGTCTAGTACCACACCCTTACCATTTCCATGTTGAAACCCACTTTTCTTTGTTTACTGTCATTGCATTCATGTGCAAAAACTATGGAGTATACGGACCGACCCAACTTTTCTTTAGGACTGTGTCTAGAATAGGTGACCTCTTTCTGATTAAACTCATGGGATGTGTCTAGAAATGTGATCTCTCTCTTTGAATATATTCATTGAAAATTTTCTTTTCAAAAGAGGGTGAACTTTTAAAAGGGTAGAAGATTTTATTCACATTCAAGAAATAAGCTTACATTGTTAAAATTCTTTTGATGCAGATCTTAGAGACTAACCGGTTCCATTCTCCGATATATAAAAAAAAAAAAAATAAAAAAAAAAGAAAAAATAAAAAAAAAATAAAACAGAAGGAACCGGGAAAGTCGTCAAGGTAATATCTTTAAATTTCATGAAACGTTAAAAGAAATCATGTTCTTGTTTGTGACTCAGTTAAAAAAGGGTAGACGGATTAGAGTTAAGGAGAGTTGTGTACCTCCTAATTGGTCTGTGTCTCACGGTGATTTTGCATAATGATTTGCATCCATTTATACTGCTAAAAGAAACCAAAACACTTGAGCCACCAAATACCAACCTTGATACCTAGACCATAACGTGTTAGATATTCCCTTGTGAGAGTACACGCATTTGATAATGAATGTTAAATATTGAGTTCTGCTTGATCAGGAGATTTCACTTATTTACTACGTTATGGAGAAGTACAATGAAGTACGGTTTGATCTGAACCTTGCGAATGCGGTTTACGGGCAATTGATTTAGAGTATGGTCCTATAAGTTTTACAAGTCTCACACGTTTTTCTAACCTCTCCTCTTTGCAAAATATCTGGTTTTGCTTGGGGACAAGCAAAGGTTTTAGTTGGGGGGAGTTGATTTATATGTGTTTTAACGTATTTTGATTCATTTTTAGTATTCGGTTTGAGTTTTGATTTGCATCTTTCGTTGGTTTTTCGAGTCTTTTCTATTGTTTTGAGTCTTTTACAGATTTTATGGAGTTCCGAAGAAGTTTGGCGTTTACGGACATGTTCGAGTCAAGTTAAGACGGAAAAACGAGAAAGGGCCAAACACAAGTGAACGACCGTTCTGAAGAAGCATGATCGTTCTGGTCAAGAAAAGGAAACGACCGTTCCTTCCAAGAACGACCGTTCTCATGTTCACCTACCCTGCCGACACACCAAGAGATCGACCGTTCTTCCCATGTGGTCGTTCCCGAACTCACCAACTCTGCCGACAAAAGCACCACGGAACGATCGTTCTCCCCATCAGAACGATCGTTCCCCGACTCCACATCTCACCTACTACGGATCGACCAGGGGAACGATCGTTCTCCACCTAGAACGACCGTTCCCCGTTCACCTACTCCCCTTCACCTTGGCCTATATAGTGGACTCACAACAAGCTACAACAAACCATCTTCTTCCTCCTCTCTTCTCTAGCTTCTAAACATTGCTCTCTCTTCATTTAAGTTTTATGTTTATGCTTTTATTAAGTTTTATTTAGTTTCTTTTAAGCTTTATACATTTATGCTTATGCTTTAAGTTTTACTTTCAGTTCTTACATTTATGCTTATGCTTTAATTAAGTTCTTATAAGTTTATATCCAGCTTATGTTATATATTCAAGTTTTTATGATGAACTTTATAATCTCGTTGTTATCTTCTTCTTTAATTATGTCTGAGTAGATCTCTTAGTTAGGTTGAGGTTTGTCAAGGAATTCATGAGCTTTAGGGTTAAACACAAATAGGCTATTCAAATCAATGTCTTCACCTTTGTTGTTCTTAATGCTTAGATCGAATTGATCACTTGATTTTATGATATTGGGTTTAACTTAGACAGCGAGAGTTGCTAGGTTGCTAGAAAGAACATTGGTGAGCAATTTATTCTTACCTGCGAGAGTAGATGTATTGGAGAATTGTGAACATATTAAACCTATCCTTAATGCTTGTCTACGATTTCTAGTACCAACGAGAGTTAGGAATTCTAGGTCGATAGACAAAGATATTGATACCACGAGAGTGGATTGATATTATATTATCTTAGTTTGTCTAGACTTCTAGCTTTAAATCACTGCCTGAATAGTTGTTTGATTCGTTGCTCTGAATCTCCTGCGATATTCCTTGACCTAACGCTTGTTTAATATAATCTTTACAACCGATTTCGCATTTATTATTGCTATCTACAAAAAAACCAAAAAACATATTTATTGTCTTAGCTCTTAATTTAGCTCATTAAGTCAAAGTGTGAAAACTGGTCTTCGTGGGATCGACCCCTAAATACTACTTCGTATGCTGTGCACTTGCAGTAGGAAATAAGGGTTTAAAACTCGTGTATCAAGTTTTTGGCGCCGTTGCCGGGGACAAATAGACATCGCAGCTCAGCTGCTACAACTTCAGACAGCCATGGAGCAGCTTCGTTTGCAACAAGAGAGGCAACTCGTTGCACAACCTGCCTTCGGGGACAAAGATGCGGCTCACGCATACTACCAGATCGATCTGCGATCGTTACCCCGACCATCCAGAGGCAAGATTACGAGATCAAGTCTCAAATGATCGCTCTCGTGAAGCAACACCTGTTCCACGGTATGCCTGCTGAGATTCCGATGGATCACATCGAGAACTTTGAAGAGATCTGTAGCATAACCAGCTCCAATGGTGTGCCCCAGATTTTTTGAAGTGCAAGCTTTTCCCTTTCTCTCTTGCGGGAAAAGCATCACAGTGGTTAAAATCTTTACCACCACGCTCTCTACCGACTTAGGCTGATGCAAGATCAGCCTTCTTGGATAATTTCTACACGAAATCCAAGACCGCAGCTTGAGGAACAAGATCTCCTCATTCGAACAACGTCCGGCGAATCCTTCAATGAAGCATGGGAGCGGTTTAATTGTTATATTTCATGTTTTATGATGAACTTTATATCGTTGTTATCTTCTTCTTTAATTATGTCTGAGTAGATCTCTTAGTTAGGTTGAGGTTTGTCAAGGAATTCATGAGCTTTAGGGTTAAGCACAAATAGGCTATTCAAATCAATGTCTTCACCTTTGTTGTTCTTAATGCTTAGATCGAATTGATCACTTGATTTTATGATATTGGGTTTAACTTAGACAACGAGAGTTGCTAGGTTGCTAGAAAGAACATTGGTGAGCAATTTATTCATTACCTGCGAGAGTAGATGTATTGGAGAATTGTGAACATATTAAACCTATCCTAATGCTTGTCTACGATTTCTAGTACCAACGAGAGTTAGAAATTCTAGGTCGATAGACAAAGATATTGATACCACGAGAGTGGATTGATATTATCTTAGTGTTTGAGTTCTAGACTTTTGCTAAATCACTGCCTGAATAGTTGTTTGATCCGTTGCTCTGAATCTCCTGCGATATTCCTTGACCTAACGCTTGTTTAATAAAATCTTTACAACCGATTTCGCATTTATTATTGCTATCTACAAAAAAACCAAAAACATATTTGAATTGTCTTAGCTCTTAATTTAGCTCATTAAGTCAAAGTGTGAAAACTGGTCTTCGTGGGATCGACCCCTAAATACTACTTCGTATGCTGTGCACTTGCAGTAGGAAATAAGGGTTTAAAACTCGTGTATCAGTGACCATTAGAACGGTTCTTGGGCTGGTAGCACAAGAAGATTTGCATCTTCAGCAGATGGATGTAAAGACGACATTTCTTCACGGTGATTAGATGAAGAAATTTACATGAAGCAACCCGAAGGCTTTGAGATCAAAGGGAAAGAAAGCCTTGTTTGCAAGCTGAAAAGGAGTTTGTATGGCTTAAAACAAGCTCCAAGACAGTGGTACAAAAGATTTGACAACTTTATAAAAGGTGTCGGTTTCTTGAGATGTGAAGCTGACCACTGTTGTTACTTTAAGAAGTTTGAAGATTCCTACTTGATACTGCTCCCATACGTTGATGACATGCTGATAGTAGGAGCAGACTTGCATGAGATCAATAGCTTGAAGATGAAACTCTCAGAAGAGTTTGAGATGAAAGACCTTGGAGAAGCAAGACAGATTCTAGGGATGATAATCAGTAGAAGGAAGGAAGGTCTCAAGCTATCACAAGAGGAGTATGTGAAGAAAGTCCTCAAGAGGTTTAACATGGATGACACGAAGCCAGTTAGTACTCCTCTGGCAAGTCATTTTTGGCTACCCAGAGAACAGTCTCCAAAAACGGAAGACGAGATGGCATATATGGATAAAGTTCCATATGGTTCTGCTATAGGCAGCCTTATGTACGCTATGATATGTACAAGGCCAGACATTGCACATGCAGTGGGAGTCGTCAGCAGATTTATGAGCAATCCAGGAAAGGAACACTGGGAAGCCGTCAGATGGGTTTTCAGATACCTGAAAGGAAATCCAAGCTTGTCGCTATGTTTCACGAAGTCTAAGACGAAATTGCACGGATATGTGATGCTGACAACGGAGGTGACGTTGACAGCACAAAGAGCACAACCGGATATGTCTACACTTTTGGCGGTACTGAAATTTGTTGGGTTTGATACAAACTTGCCCACGATTTTAGCACTTGAATGAATGGTATTGACGATTTGGGATATGGACCAAGATAAGCTACTAGCAAATCCGGAACTGGTGGATCGATGGGAGCGTTGAAGGATGCGGAAGGCCTTCAGTATACCCAACCCTTAGCCAACCTTGGATGTGACGCACCAAGACACTGGACTCAGGGGCGTTGAATGGATGTGACGCACCAAACAACAGATTGCTCACGAAGAACAAAAGAGAGAACAAGTTCTCAAAAATAGAAATTTCTATTAGAAAAGATTCAAAAGTGTTTACAAAATGTGGAAAAGGAAGAATATAAGAAGATCAAGTCAAAGAGACTTGATTGTGGCACAGAAAACAACTGTATAAATTTTAGAAAAGTTTAAGAAGAAATAATGGTGTCAAAGTGACCCTTCAAGTCCACGGCAACCCTTGGGCTACTCGGTCCGGCCATGCATGGGTTCGATCGTCCGGATGATGGTCACGAGGTCTTGTCCGTCCGGCAGTGCCAGCCGGGTGTGATCGAGGACAAACTGGCCTAAGTCCGTCTGGAACTGACTGGCAAGTGCCCGGCTGAACGTCCCGTCCGAAAAGTCACCATCCGGTCGAGAAATGGAACCTCACGTTCGGTTTCTGAATCCGCACAAAGTAAGCCCAATGTGTCTCGACTCAAATGCTCAGAATGGGATCTTGGTCGAAGTCCTTCACGGCCCGTACAAGAAATTGTCACCGGAAGTTGAGATTCAGGCCTTAGGTCGTTTCCGAGTGCATGCGGGTCTATACGGTAGACGGTACGTTCGGTTGGCCCCGTCCTGCGGTAGTCCGGCTGGTCCTCGCGAGCAACCTCCCTTCTCGGTATGTTCGTCCTCGTCCGGCTGTCGATGCCCGTACCATCTTCCGGGCTGGCATCGAGGTCCTGATCCATGATCGCATCATCCTCTCCTCGTTGAAAAGGATTTGACCTCAAATCCGCTTCATCTGCCACAAAAGGGATTAAGTCAGATATATTAAAACTGGAACTGACATTGTACTTACCTTGAAGATCGACTTGATACGCGTGTCATTGATCTTTTTGGTCACGGCAAAGGGTCCATCCACCCGAGGCATGAGCTTGGATTTCCTTTCGGCTGGAAACTGGTCTTTTCTCAAATAGATCCACACAAGATCACCTTCTTCAAACGTCTGCTCAAGCCGGTGCTTATTGGCTTTGTCCGCGTACTGCTTGGTCCGTTGCTCAATGTTCTTCTGGCCTTCTCATGGATTTTCTTAACCTGTTCAGCTTTCTTTTTCCCATCCAAACTGGCCCTTTCACTCAAAGGTAAAGAAATCAAATCCATGGGAGACAAGGATTAAATCCATACACAATTTCGAATGGTGAGAACTTAGTGGCCGAATGCATGACACTATTATAACGAACTCAACATGAGGCAAACAATCTTCCCAAGTTCTCAGGTTCTTTTTCACAACAGCCCTAAGCAATGTAGACAAAGTTCTATTCACTACTTCAGTCTGCCCGTCAGTTTGCGGATGACAAGTAGTTAAAAACAAAAGCTTGGTTCCTAGTTTTGCCCAAAGCGTTTTCCGAAAATGGCTCAAGAACTTAGTGTCCCTATCTGAAACAATGGACTTAGGCATTCCATGCAAGCGAACTATTTCCCTAAAGAACAACTCAGCAATATGAACGGCATCATCAGTGGTGTGACAAGGTATAAAATGAGACATTTTCGAAAACCTATCAACGACCACAAAAATTGAATCCTTGCCGATCCTAGTCCTAGGCAGTCCTAGCACAAAGTCCATCGACACATCAGTCCAAGGTTGGTCAGGAATGGGCAAAGCGAGGTACTTACCTGTCGCTTGAGCTTTGGCTTTGGCACGTTTGCATGTTTCACAACGAGTGCAGACCTTGATCACGTCCTTCTTCAGTCCGGGCCAATAGAAATGGTCCTGCAAGGTTTTAAGCGTCTTTTCTATGCCAAAGTGACCCATTAGGCCTCCACCGTGTGCCTCTCTAACCAACAAGTTCCTCAAAGAGCAGTTAGGGATACACAAACGATTGGCAAAGAACAAGAAATCATCATTTCTAAAGTATTTCCCAAAAGGGATCCTAGAGCTAGCTAGATACGGTTCCTTAAAGTCTAGGTCTGTTTCATACAGTTCCTTAATCTGCTCAAATCCTAGAACCTTAGCATCCAATAACCGTGATCAAAGCATACCTCCTAGACAAAACATCAGCTACAACATTTTCTTTTCCTTTCTTATACTTAATGACATAAGGAAGGTTTCGATAAACTCTACCCATCTCGCATGTCGTTTGTTGAGCTTTTGCTGTCCCTTCAGATGCTTGAGAGTCTCATGGTCTGTGTGAACCACGAACTCCTTTGGCCAAAGATAGTGCTGCCAAGTTTGCAATGCCCTCACCAATGCGTACAGTTCCTTATCGTAAGTGGAATAGTTCAAGGTAGCTCCTCCCAGCTTTTTACTAAAGAACGCAATTGGTCTCCCTTCCTGCATCAAAACAGCACCAATTCCAACTCATGAAGCATCGCATTCAATCTCAAAAGTTTTAGAGAATTTGGCAAAATGAGTAAAAGAGCGTTGGTTAACTTAGCTTTGAGTTCTTGGAATGAATCTTCTTGAGCTTGTTCCCATTTGAACCCAATGCTTTTCTTGATAATCTCAGTGAGTGGAGCAGCCAACATGCTGAAGTCTTTCACAAACCTGCGGTAGAAGCCGGCTAGTCCATGGAAGCTTCGAACTTCCCCAACGGTCTTAGGCGTGGGCCAATCACGGATGGCCTTGACCTTCTCCTCATCTACTCGGACGCCTTCAACTCCTACAACAAACCCAAGAAACACGAGATTATCTGTTGCAAAGGTACATTTCTTGAAATTAGCAAAAAGTTGTTCTGTCCTAAGCACTTCAAGAACCGATTTCAAATGAGACAGATGTTCCTGAAAACTCTTGCTATAAATCAAGATATCATCGAAATACACCACCACAAAAACGCCTATGAATGATCTAAGAACATGATTCATCAGCTCATGAAAGTACTAGGTGCGTTAGTAAGCCCAAATGGCATGACCAACCATTCATACAATCCTAGTTTCGTTTTAAAGGCTGTTTTCCATTCATCACCTTCTTTCATTCGAATCTGATGATATCCACTTTTCAAATCAATTTTAGAAAAGACACAAGAACCGTGGAGTTCATCAAGCATGTCATCAAGACGAGGAATAGGGTGTCGGTACTTAACTGTTATTTGGTTAATGGCTCAGCAATCAACGCACATCCGCCAACTACCATCTTTCTTTGGAACCAAGAGGACTGGTACAGCACAAGGACTCATGCTTTCGCGGATGTACCTTTGTCCATGAGCTCCCCAATCTGTTTTTGCAACTCCTTGGTTTCAACTGGATTGGTTCGGTACGCTGGCCGGTTTGGCAAGGAAGCTCCCAGCACAAAGTCGATTTGGTGTTCAATGCCGCGTATGGGAGGCAGTCCACCCGGGTTCTCTTCGGGAAACACGTCCTGAAAATCCTGCAAAAGCTGTTTAAGTTCACTCGAATGTCCGGTGTTTGGTCAGGTTGAGCCATTAATGATTCTTTAAACAAAAGAAGGATCATCGATTGATTGGAACAAAGAGTTTTTCGCACTTGACTAGCCTTATCAAGGAAATTGGACTTTTTACCCTTAGAATCAGTTTTGGCTTGGTCTTGTTTGCGGCTCTCTTTGAGTTGGAGCTGATCTTGGTACACCTCATGAGGAGTCAAGGGCGCAAGGATAATCTTTTTCCCTTGATGCTCAAAAGAATGACGGTTAGTGAATCCATCATGCATCACACGCTTGTCATATTGCCACGGTCGTCCAAGGAGTATGTGGCTTGCATCCATGGGCAGGACATCACACAGAATGTTGTCCTCATATCGTCCAATGGTAACAGAAACTTCCACTTGGTCCTTGACTTGCATTTCTCCATCGTCATTCAGCCATTCAAGCTTGTAAGGCCGTGGGTGCTTCTTGGTCTCCAAACCTAATTCCTGACAAGAGACTCACTAGCCACGTTAGTACAGCTCCCACCATCAATGATTAAACTGCATACTTGTCTTTGATATGGCAACGAGTGTGGAAGAGATTTTCTCGTTGGACCCGTTCATCAACCTTTGCTTGGACGTTCAAGGCTCGCCTTGTCACAAGGAGTTGCCCTTGGCTGGTAGGTCCAGGTCCTCTTCTTGCTCCGGTTCCTCATCAAAGATGGGTCCTGAATCTTCCCAATCAGATGCGGATTCAATCTCTCCACTTTCACGCATGATCATCACGCGCTTGTTTGGACACTTGTTGGCATAGTGGCCAAGTCCATGACACTTGAAGCACTTGATCTCCCTAGCTCGGTTAGGAGTCGCTTCCTGCTTTGTTTTGTCCACAGCAACAACCGGATTAGTTTTAACATCCGTATTTTTTCGGAAAAGAGACTTACCTTTGTCTTGTGGATTTGGTTTTGAAGAAGACTGGTAAGTAGGCCGTGTGAAGCCTTTCCTCTTAACTTGTTGCTCTACCAGAATGGCCTTATGCAACATCTCGGCTAGATCATCATAGTCTTGGAGCTCCATGCGGTCTTGGATCTCACGGTTGATTCCAGTAAGGAACCGTGCCATAGTAGCCTCGGGATCCTCATCAACTTCTCCTCTAAGCATCAGGATTTCCATTTCTTGGTAGTAGTCATCCACGCTTTTGGTGCCCTGAGTCAGTCTCCTTAGTTTTTGATGACGATCTCTCAAGTAATGGGCTGGTATAAACCGCTTCCTCATAAGAGTGAGAAGTTCTTCCCAATCCTCCAAGGGTTCTTCTCCTCGTCTCCTCCTGTTTGACACAATTTGATCCCACCAGTTTAGTGCATAACCATTAACTCAGTGGCAGCAAGCCTTACCTTTTTACGATCTGATAGTTGTTGGCAGTCAAAGACAAGCTCAACTTTTCGTTCCCATTCAAGGTAGGCATCCGGATCATTTTTCTCATGGAATGGGGGAATCTTAAGCTTCAAGCCTCCAAGATGGTTTTCTGACCGTCTAGGCTCTCCAGCGAAAGGGTTATCTCTGCCCCTGTTCCGGTTGGACTGTCGCCTTTAGGACCTCCCCTGACTTTGATCGGAAGAAGATCCTCCATCATCTCTGGATCCTGTCCGGTTGTGGTTTCTCCTTCTGTTTCCTGATGTTTGTTGATCTTCCTGGATCCTGCAAGCCTCACATGAATGTCCTCTATACCTGCATTCATCATACGCTTAAGTTCACTTGTTAGTGCATTCATTTAGAAATTAGACAATCCCGTTCCCACGCTTGCCTCTTGTTCCTCCATGTTCAACCTGAAATTCACTTAACAAACAATCAAATAACCAACTCTCTTCCTCACGGCTTTGGTGTCTCTCAAGTGTTTCACTCAATGGTTCTAAGCAAGCAATCCGATCAAGTTCAGTGCCCCACAAAACCCAACACCCCAAGAAGAAGATAGAAAGATTTTAAGATTTCTTTTCTTTTATTAGAAATCCGCTTTAACCACTTCCAGGCTGGCTTTATCTTCAGCCAACTGGATTTCTCCTCAGTCACCCCCAACTGGTTTTCTCCTCAGTTGTAAACGATTAAAACTCTTTTTTTTAAAAAAAAAAAAATCGTTTCAAAACAAAGGTAAGAAGTGGCCCGGATGGAGATAAGAGAAGTGTTTCAGAATTTTAGAAGATGAAAAGATGAGAAGATGAAATACCCCTTCAAGTGTGCTCTGATACCACCTGATACAAACTTGCCCACGATTTTAGCACTTGAATGAATGGTATTGAAGATTTGGGATATGGACCGAGATAAGCTACTAGCAAATCCGGAACTGGTGGATCGATGGGAGTGTTGAAGGATGCGGAAGGCCTTCAGTATACCCAACCCTTAGCCAACCTTGGATGTGACGCACCAAGACGCTGGACTCAGGGGCATTGAATGGATGTGACGCATCAAACAACAGATTTTCTCACGAAGAACAAAGAAGAACAAGTTCTCAAAAATAGAAATTTCTATTAGAAAATTCAAAAGTGTTTACAAAATGTGGAAAAGGAAGAATATAAAGAAGATCAAGTCAAAGAGACTTGATTGTGGCACAGAAAACAACTGTATAAATTTTAGAAAAGTTTAAGAAATAAATGTGGTCAAAGGACCCTTCAAGTCCACGGCAAACTACCCGGTACTCGGCCATGCATGGTTCGATCGTCCGGATGATGGTCACGAGGTCTTGTCCGTCCTGCAGTGCCAGCATGCTGGTGTGATCGAGGACAAACTGGCCTAAGTCCGTCTAGAACTGACTGGCAAGTGCCCGGCTGAACGTCCCGTCCGGAAAAGTCACCATCCGGTCGAGAAATGGAACCACCTCACATTCGTTTTCTGAATCCGCACGAAGTAAGCCCAATGTGTCTCGACTCAAATGCTCAGAATGGGATCTTGGTCGAAGTCCTTCACGGCCCGTACGAGAAATTGTCACCGGAAGTTGAGATTCAGGCCTTAGGTCGTTTCCGGTGCATGCGGGTCTATACGGTAGACGGTACGTTCGGTTGGCCCCGTCCTGCGGTCGTCCGGCTGTTCCTCGCGAGCAACCTCCCTTCTCGGTATGTTCGTCCTCGTCCGGCTGTCGATGCCCGTACCATCTTCCGGGCTGGCATCGAGGTCCTGATCCATGATCGCATCAGGTTTAAAAGTTGCAGAAAATTGTATCTCTATCAAGCTGTGAAGCTGAGTATGTTGCGGTAACGGAGGCAACAAAAGAGATGATATGGCTACAGTCTTTTCTAGAAGAGATAGGCCATGACCAGGGAGAAAAGTGTGTTGTACTGTGATAGTAAGAGTGCCATTGATTTGGCAAAGAATCCGGTTTACCACGCTCGGACGAAGCACATACATCGTCGATATCATTTCATCAGATCGGCATTAGAAGATGAAATTTGGTGCTTGAGAAGATCCCAGGAAGTAAGAATCCGGCAGATATGCTGACGAACGTCGTGCCGTATGATAAGCTGAGGTTGTGTACAACCTCAGTGGTGTTGGAGTAATAAGCTAGGAAGACCTGCTACATTGATTAAAGTGTGAAGACAGATTGAAATCAGTCTTCAAGTGAGAGATTGTTAGTCAAACAACACGTTTTTTTTTTTTTTTGGCAGGTGATGTTGGTTGGTGAAGATGGACGGTGCAACGTTTGTCAACATTTTCTGGCTCACCAACCCCATTTCCTCCCCTATATATATGTGCACTCTTTCATTTGCAAATCATCCCAAACAAAAGAAAGAAGAGAGAAAGAGAAGAGGAGAGGAAAGAGAAGAGAAGAGAGAACGTGAGAAAAAAAAAATTCTTTTGAGAAATTAAGTGTAATTTTCTCGGAGTGTTTTCGGTTTTGGGGTGAGTTGAGAGCTTGTAAAATTTTCCGGATTAATATAAAAGATCTGTAGCAGGTCCGGAGACGTAGCAAGATGACCGAACTCTATTAACAAATTCGTGTGTGTATCTTCCACGCTCCCACAAATTCTGGTCTTTCTCCGCAAAAAAATTGACCGCGTATTTCCTAACATATATTTGGAAGCCACTGCAATAAAGAAGCTTCCTGCTTCCATAGGGGACCTTCCAAAAACTTGTTTTCTTGAATATGAAAGACTGCAAAGCGTTGGTGAGTCTACCGGACTGTTTTGGAAATCTGTGTTCTCTTGAGGAGCTAATACTCTCGGGCTGCTCTTAAAGCTTGTGAGTTTCCAAATTTAGAGAACATGGAATCTTTGAAGGTTTTTCTGCTTGATGGAACAACAATAAAACAGATGCCAAGGTTATTGCATTGCATGTTGGAAGGGAAACTATTTTAGAGGTGATGGAGAAAGTGTTTAAGAAAATTTGGGAGAGAAGAAATGTTGAAAGGAAGACTTAGTAGAAAGCTTATATTTCTTGATTTTAACTTGATTACAAATGAGAAGGGGATGGAGGTATTTATAGCCTCCAATACAAAATATCTTACATATTTTAATCTAAAATCTAGATGTTTCCGCCATAATATCTAGATTATTTTAATCTAATTATCTAGATAATTCCATGTGAATATCTAGATTTTTTATTCTAAGGGGTGAAAGATAATTCTAGAAAAACTTTTAGAAATTGGATCACATTATTGGGTTTAACCCAATAATTAAACTTGACCCAAAATCAAGTTTAACTTTCAACATTGCACCGACTCTGGAGGCCAAGCTTACACTATGCCAACTAATGTACATCATAGTTATGGTCGATCATCTCATTACTATCTTATGCTTAAGTGGAAGTAAATTTGAGAGCTTGAACGCTAACATTAGCCAGCTTATCATCTGAAATGGCTTGATTGAAGAATTGCAAGGAGCTCAAATCTCTTCCGGTGTTACCGCCAAATCTGAAGTGCTTAGATGCACATGGCTGTGATTCACTGGAAAATGCTGCAAGCCCACTAGCTACTCTCGTGGTGACAGGGCAAATCCATTGCTCACTCATTTTCATAATTGCAACAAATTGGATCAAGCTGCAAAAAGTAACATAATTCTTCACTCATAAGAAAGGCCAGTTGATTTCAGATGCTAATAATCGTTACAATGAGGTATTTAGTTTTTTTTTCCTCTTAAACACTTCCCACTCTTGCTGGCAACATACACAGGTTTTGATTGTTTCTTTTACACTTGTAGGGCTTTGTTTTGGATTCTTTGATCGGAACTTGTTTTCCTGGATGTGAAGTACCGGAAATGTTTGATTACAAACTTTTGGATCACAGTTAGAGCAAAGACTACCTCAGCACTGGTGTGACAGTAAGCTTTGGGATAGCTCTATGCGCTGTTATTTTGTTTCCAGACCAACAAGAAAGAAATCGTTTCTTGGTGAAATGCACTTGCAAGTTCACAAGTGAAGAAAAGGTTTGCATCAGCTTTAGATCCATTATTGGGAGGTGGAGCGAACAGGTGATGAGCTACGCAAGATTAAGTCTGCTCATGTATTTATGGCTACACTAGTTGGGTAGACATCAGCAAAGTCATATGGAAGGTCATGGGAACAATGGGGAAGGATGTATACCTTCTTAGGTTACACTCACATTCGAGGTGACAGATGATGCGACTAATGTAGTTAAATGTGAGGTGGTTAAATGTGGCTGTGCTTGGTGATACACCCGTTCATTTTCGATCTAGATGCTGCATCTATGTCTAGCATCTAGATGTGATTTTCAAATGCAGCATTTTAAACTAACATTTGCATTTGATGCTGCATTTCCATGCAATATTGTTTAATTGTGAATCTAAAAAAAATCTAAATGCAGATATCATGAATGAAAAGATATATGCTTTTAATTATTTTTATTATAATCAAATAGTATAAAACAGTAAATTAAAAAATGCTTTAAAAATAAAAGATTATCAAAGTTATATTTATGATTTTAACAAATCCAAAAACTCAATTTCAGCTCCACTTCCACTTCCACCTCTAGTTCCTATTTCAGGTACTGTATCTCCTCTCCTTTGCATCCTTCCATGTTGTTAGAGTTGCATCAGACATGGTTTCCCACAGGTAATCAATAATCATCATCGGGCTCATAAACCAAAGTGAAGCCGCACTTCATCACTTTGCAGTCTGCCACCTCACTTGTACCATTTGTCACTTTAAATCTGAGGGAAACTCCAGTAGATGACGAGAACTGTTGACGTTCTTGATATTGAACAAAGTGGTGTAGCCAATGAAGACATGGTCTGACTCAATCGTATGTGGTTCATCGCCTGGTTCAGACCAACCACCAATAATGAAGCTTTCCCGACTCAAGGATATATTAGTGAACTGGCAAGTGCATTTTACTTGGAGGCCATTGTTTTGGTCCTTATAATCCTTAAACGAGATACAACACATAGAGCTATACCATTAATTTTCCTTCATTCCAATCCGGAGGAAACTCCAAATTTAATACTGATCCAAATGCTTGGTGGTTGAACCATGCAGGTATGTCACATCCAGGTAAGCAAGTATGATCAAGGATTTGAAAAAAAAGTCCTGAAAATGACATTAATGCAAAAGGAAATCATTAAGTTTAGATGTTTATGAGAAAGAATGAAAAATGAAAAAATATATTAATACCTGATTATATCGATCGGCTGACATCAACTCACTTTTCTTCTGAACATAAGATATGATACTACTTTTTGAGGCTTGTTCCAGTTTCTGACAATTAGTGAAAATGAAGGTGGACAATAAATCTTCTTTGTTGGCATAAGAAACGCTACTGGACTCTCTAATCTTCGTAGTGAAGTACAACCATATGCATTTAAGCACTGGAGATTCGGCGGAAGCCTCGGAAGACGTGTCAGATTCTTACAATACTTTAACTCGAGCCACTTCATATGAAACAATTGGCCATATCAAAGTTTAGGCTGCAAAGATTATCATTCCTACTTAAGCAAAGGTGTCGTAGGAAGGATAAGTTGGTATATTGCATGGCATCTCTGTTATTGATGTTCCATCAAGAAGTAAAAGCTGCAAATTTTTATTTCCACCTTTTCGTCCGGAAAACTCTTGATCAGTGAGCAACGAGAGAGTTTGAGTTCTTGAAGAGATTTGAGCTTCCCAAGACAATTAGGAAGAGTCACCAGATTTTTGCAATCTTTCAAATTTAATAAGGTAAGTTTTTGAAGATTACCAATGGCTTGAGGGAGTTCAGTTATACCACTGCCATTTAAGTACAAAGTTTCTAGATTTTTCGAAATCACCTTAAATGTCCCAAGATTTGAGCAGCCGCTGAGGATGAGAGTCTTTAGGGAAACAAAAGTGATTGTTGGTAGAGACAAGAGACTCGTGCATTCTTTAAGGTTCAAGAAAACCAGACTTTTCATCTCTTTCATCTCTTTAGGTAACTCCTTCAAACTCGTGCAACCTTCAAGGTTTAGTCTCAATAGATTGGTGCTTTTGATAAGCTAACAAAGAACTCAACTTACTCGAGTGACTGAGATCAACCCACCTCAGTTTTAGTGTATCCTGTAATATAAAAACAGAACTCCAATATTAGTCACAAAAACTACACGAAACCCAGTTTAGTTTAAGCTATTGGAGAGATGCAAACCTTAGCACAGCTCCATACACGGGTAAGATTGCTGTAAGGCAATCTAAGATCGATAAGATTATCTGGTTCGAAGGCTGATGGAAGTTCCGTCCCTGGGAATTTCACCCAGTCGAGATAGCGGACAACATTATCTTTTGGAAACTCAAACCCATCCGGTATGTTCAACCTGCAGTAATCTTTACTCTCTATCGGAAGGAGAGAATTGTAGACTTTCAGGTACCGTAGATGATCATACCAACAAAGGAATGGATATCTAAGGGCACTTCTTCATTTCAGACATGTCCACGATAATTCCTCTAACCTTGTCTCTTCCCTGCTGATAAAGTAAGAACTACAAAAAGTTATTGAAGCGCATATATATATATATATATATAAATCAGCCAACGTATTAAGTTTCAAATTACTCTATCTTACCTCTTCCTTTCTCAAGGCACTAGTAAACTGCACAATTCGACGGATATAGCCAATATTTTTCTCCACTTGTTTCAACAAGTTCTTGGCCATTTTAAACAGAAGATCATGCATCTCAACTCGACCATCACGTACACCAATCAAAAACTTGTCTGTGAGACTCTAACTCCGGCAGATTCAGGGTCAAAAGAATCAACCAAACTTCTAACGTAGTTCTCATCTTGTGATCTGAAGAAATATGCGATATCGAGAAACAAATCCTTCAGCTGCTCGTTTAGCTCATCATAACAGATCCTCAACTTCTTCCTCACACTTTCTGTCAGTGTTCCAAGTCTTGTTTTCCAGTACTGGTGATCGTTTTCACTGCGAAGCTCCTCACCAAATTCCTTGAGAGCTAATGGGTTCCCTCCCGCATAGCCCACGAACTTTCTAGCGAGCTCCATTAAGTTTCCTTCAAGAGTACTACGCATTTGAGCTCTAAAGACCTCTAAGCTGTCTCTATCACTCAATTTGGGGACCTCATAGAGATCGCAGGTCAGTTCCTTGAGCAGTGACTTGTCTCGTGTCGTGATAACGATCCTGCTCCCCTTCTTAATCCAGTCGCAGTTCCCCATAAGCGGCACGATCTGTTTCTTGTCATTCACGTTATCGAAAACAATCACTACTTTCTTCTTGATGGTATCCTTCCAAAACTCAAGCGGATTTCTATCACCAAAGATATAGGGTTATCTAGTAAACCGTTCACATTCATCCTGCAACCAATCCAAATTCTGATCCTTCCGCTCCTCACTGTCAAACTTGATAAACACGTGACTGCTGATCTTCCTCTTCAGCTTTTCATATAATATCTCGGCCAGATAGGTTTTGCCGATTCCAACCATTCCAACGACTCCAACGATACGATTTTCATTGTCATTGCAGTCCATAGCCAACTTTTCTTCCAATTGCTTCAGTCGTGTTCTCTGGTATGATACTGTTTACCGGTCGATTAGAGCCTCTTCGGGTTTAGGATTTTCTCCTTCTTTTTCTTGGGGCTTAGGGTCTTCTTCTCTCAGCGGTAAAGCTTTGCCTAGGAAATCCTGAACATGTTTGGCGACTTTATTTACGAATGCCGCTTCATTACTGCAGAAAAACAGAGAGGGAAATCCCAATGAGGCTCTTACTTTATTTGCAGTAAAAGGCTGGAATGTAACAATATAAGTAAAGTCAAATAATAATTTTGGAGAGAATATTCTGAAGTAATCTTGACATTTTAATCACAAACATGACTTTCTGCTTACAAAAACTTTTCTAAAAAGTTGAAAAAAAAATCTGCTTACAAAAATTCCCAAAAAATACCCCATACTTTGAAAAATCGGGCCCAACTTTTGAAAGAAAATAATCATTTGAAAAATAAATTTAGCAGAGGTCATGTTTCAGATTAAAATGTCCAAAAAAGTCACTATACCAAATGTTCTATAACTTTTTTAGTCATTTCAGTTCCCGAAATTATTTGTATTTTAGAATAATTTTAAAACTAAAAAATGTTTTAATATTAAAATAGTAGACAAAAAATAATTTGTTAAACACCCACTTTAATTGTATTTGCTCAATGCTCACATTAAAGATCTCAGTTTCTTAGAAAATGACTCATTGACTTTTTATCCCCACCAACTTTGTAAGACATGCCATGCTGTAGTCCGATGACCGAAAATTATTGAAATTAGAGAATTTTTCAAAAATATCATTTTCATCATACACATTTTTAAAAATACACTTTTCACTAAAAAAAAAATTTTAAAAATACACTGCCTTCCATCATTTACAAAAATGAAGGTTTAGGGTTTACGATTGAAGGTTTAAGGTTTAGGGTTTACGATTTAGTGTTTAGGGTTACAATTTAGTGTTTAGGGTTTACGATTAGGGTTTAGGGTTTACGAATTAGGGTTTAGGATTTACGATTTAAGATTTAGGATTTAGGTTTAGGGTTTATGATTTAGGGTTTAGCGTTTAGGGTTTAGGGTTTAGGGTTTACGAATTAGGGTTTAGGGTTTACGATTTAGTGTTTAGGGTTTACGATTTTGAGTTTATGGTTTAGGGTTTAGGGTTTACGAATTAGGGTTAGGGTTTAGGGTTTACGATTTAGAAATTAGGGTTTAGGTTTTAGTGTTTACGAATTAGGGTTTAGGGTTTATGGTTTACGATTTAGAGTTTAGGGTTTAGGGTTTATGGTTTACGATTTAGAGTTTAGGGTTTAAGATTTTGGGTTTAGGGTTTAGGGTTTACGAAATAGACGATTTAGGATTTAGGGTTTAGGGTTTAGGATTTAGGGTTTAGGGTTTAGGATTTAGGGTTTAGGGTTTAGGTTTAGGGTTTACGAATTAGGGTTTAGGGTTTACGATTTAGTGTTTAGGGTTTACGATTTTGAGTTTATGGTTAGGGTTTAGGGTTACGAATTAGGGTTAGGGTTTAGGGTTTACGATTTAGAAATTAGGGTTTAGGTTTTAGTGTTTACGAATTAGGGTTTAGGGTTTATGGTTTACGATTTAGAGTTTAGGGTTTAGGGTTTATGGTTTACGATTTAGAGTTTAGGGTTTAAGATTTTGGGTTTAGGGTTTAGGGTTTACGAAATAGACGATTTAGGATTTAGGGTTTAGGGTTTAGGATTTAGGGTTTAGGGTTTAGGATTTAGGGTTTAGGGTTTAGGGTTTAGGGTTTGTGAATCTAAACCCTAAACCCTAAATCTTAAAGATTTGTGAATCTAAACCCTAAACCCTACATCTTAAACCCTATACCCTAAATCGTAAACACTAAACCCTAAATCGTAAACCCTAAAACTTAAACTCTGAATTGTAAACCCTAATGGAAGATTTGCCGTAAAAAAATTTAAGAGTTTATACAGCTTTATAAAAGAGTGTAAAAATAAAAATGTCTTCTTTAGAAGTGCAAAACTGAAAAAGTGTACCAAAGAAAATGCATTTTTGAAATTTTCCCTTGGAATTACACAATGTAGTAGACATCATCGGAGGGGAACCCATGATTGATATTGATAAGATAACAAGTGTTATTAGTATTTTGTTAACAATTTTTCTGGAAAAATTCATTAATTTTTGTAAAATTTTAGAATACATAAATCTAAAAACGTTTTTCATCCTTATTTTCTAGTTCAGATTCTTTTTATGTCGAAACTCTAGATCGTATAAAATCTAAACACTAATTGAAAAATCTTAAATGCTAATATCATAACTAATCTCTAAAAGGGTGTATTCAATATGTGACTTGAAGTAATTTCTATTAAAATAATTGATTAACTCATTGTTATTCAAATGAACTTTAAAGATATTTTAAAATATAGTGTTATTAAACTTTTGATTTTAAATTTTTTTTTGAAATTCTTTGTTATTGGAAATATTTTAACTTTAAATAGTGGATTTTAAGAGATTTATGGCGATTTTAAACTATTTTGACAGAAATCTTTTAGTTAAAAATATTAAAATCCAAATCACATTGTTTTAGATGGATTCTAGAATTTTTTAATGAGAAATATTCTCAAATAGCACACTTTGTATGTTTTTATCACAAAGATAGCATATTGGGGTAAAACTGACAAAAATAGCATTCGTTGGCTTTAAGACAATTAAGCTAATGAATTTAAGTTCATACATTATTAATTAGAATTTAGATTTTGGGTTTTGAGGTTTAATGTTACGGGTTGAGAAGAAACGAATAAAAAGTAATGGTATAATAGTTTTTTCTCTTTAATGAATGTTATTTTTTGCCATTTTCATCTTAGGATGTTATTTTGTGACAAAAACATTGTGCTATTTTAAAAAATTGCCCGTTTTAAATTACAATCACAAGTATTTATTTAATTTTCCGAAAGTCATCTAAAAACTCTCATTAAACATTAAATTCTCTCAAATACTATATTCAGTATTAGCATTTGTATTGGTCAATTTCTCAAATAGAGATTCTAAACTAATTGATATTAATATTTTAATATAACTCAATTATTTAACTAAACTTAAATTATTTTGAAAATTGAACCACTTAAAAACTAACATGTTTTAGGAGAGTATATAATGAGTTTATAATAATTTCTTATTCGAGATACATTTTTCCCTCTTTTCTATTTTGTTTATTTTTTTAACATATTTATTGGGTATCTTCCAATGGAGATGCTCTAAATCTTAGTAACTTCACAAAAAATGATTTTCAGCATATTAATTTATCAACAAAAACGAGTCTATACTATTAATTGATGCTACATTATAGAAAAACCTTTAACCATATGTTATACACTTATACTACACAAAATGCTGTTTTAATGGTTTTTGCAAATGCTCATTAAGGTATTTTTGTCAAACGTTATATACAATTTATGATTAAAATTTAAATCAAAACAAAACCAGGGGAACCAGGGGATATCTTTTTAAATCAAAAAAATGGAAACTTCATTTTAGATATATTTTAAAATATTTTAGATATTATGGAGAGAAAAATTATGCAAGAAGATTTGATTATATATATATATATTTCGTAAATTTTAATATACATTTTAAGTTTAAAAATGAAGATTTGATGCACAACATATTAAACTAACGTGTTAACCTATTTTATTTTTATAAATTTGAAATTGCATTCATTTAAACTAAAATAATATTTTATATAAGATAAACAATTGTAAAAAAGAAAATAATACAACATATGATATACTAAAAACAAAATGTGGATATATCTTAATAATATTATTTGAGAAGTCACTTGCATATGTGTCGCGCTCACGTTGATTCTTATAGTGGTTGATTACAAGCATACCCTTAATGAGATAAAATAAAAGAAAGTCTTAATTTTTATTTTTAATAAATTTTTGAAAATGTATTCATATTATATAAATAAAGGGAAATTTTACTTTCTTAATTTTTAAAATTATTTTAAAGTTTTTTCTTTTAGTATGACTTCAAAAAGACTTTTCTTTTTGTAATTTTCCTTTTTTATATATGCAAAAATTATTTCCCTTTATTAAATACTTTCCTTTTTGTATTTTTTCGTTTTTTATATATGCAAAAATTATTTTATGTTTTAAAATTATTTCCTTTTATTAATGTGATTTTGAAAAAGAAAAATAATTAAACAAAAAAATAAAATTAAATTTTACAATAATAGCTTTACAAATCTAAGATAAAAAAAAATTGAGCCAAAACAAAAAAAAAAAATTGTATTTCAATTCAAATGAATATATGCCATATAATAAATATAAAAATGAATAACGGTGTCTATCTAAATTTTTATACCAAAAAATGTTTAATAAGATATATAACATCTTAAAATTATATAACATGTTAAAATGTTTACATGAATTCATATAGTTGACAAAGCAAATAGAAACTTATAAATAAATAAAAAAGATAATATTAACCAATAATTTAAGTGAGCTACTTTATAAATATTCATACCCGTGCATGAGCACGGGAGAATCACCTAGTATATATATATATATATGTGTGTGTTTACATGTATCATATAATCTAATTATAATGAGTCAATTTTTTTTTTCTTTAATTTTGATTTGAATATAATTATTTCACGAAACAAATAAATAATTAAGTTTTTTTGCGGGTTGCTTCGACAAATTATCCAAATTATAATTATTTTATTCAGACAGATTAATTGATGGGTTAACCTACTTTATTTTTATGAATGCGAAATTACATAAATTAAATATTATGCAAAATTAAATAATATAATATAATATTTAAAAATATAAATATGCATGTACATATATTGATATATATATAACAGAGAAGCATATTATATAATCATACTATAACTATATAATTAATAGAAATTATATAGTATTATCATCTATTTCAAAATAAAATTATTAACGAATCTTAAATTATGACTTCCAAAAATATATTTATTTCATAGAAAATAGAAAAAAATAAAAATAAAAACGAACTAAAAATATCATCATCTTATAACATACTAAAACTATATATTACTTTCATGTAAAAAAAAAATTGTTATCACACCTAAACTTTTAAATTTACAAATATATATTATTAAAATTTTAAATATATAGAAAATCCCGTCCTAAAAGAATCTACTTAATTTGTTACGTATTTCTATCTAATCCATTAATACATAGTTCTTTGTAACCTATTAATACCGTTAAATCATAGAAAAATAAAGATAGTATGGTCCATGGACTATCGTTAAAATCAAACCCTAGTATATGCATTGATAGTATGGTTTTAAAATAGAGTAATGTATATGTACGATAATTAATTACCTGTTCTCTTCCAGTATCAAGGCTGTCTTGCCCCTAACATCCTGCAAAGCTTCGTCCCACTTAAGGATCTTGTCACCTCGACCTTTCTTCTTCCACAGATCCCATAGCCGAAGACCGAAATTTCCGTCAAGTTCTTTCACGTGCCTGGCTTCAAATTATAGAAGATTGGAATAACCCATAGAGTGCGAAGATCCACGCACTCCTTTATCTTCACCAGCTCGTCCAAACACCAATGTGACTCTGTGTACTTACTCGATAAGATCGCCACCGCGACAGTGGACTTCTCAATCCTTTCGAAAAGTATTTTTAGATCCACACCTGGTGGCTCGTCAGTGTCTATAAAAGCGTTGATCCCCTGATCTCGTAAGGCGTCATAGAGATGGGAGACAAAGCTGTTACGCAGCTCGGCTCCCCGGAAATTGATGAACACTTGTGGGCCGTCTTTGACGTTGGAAGATGAGGATGCAGGCATCTCAATTTCTTTTTCTTTTTTTCCCTTTTTTTGGCAGAGGGAAGGGGGGCTTTGGCTTTGGGTTTGCAAATGATTGTTTGGAGACGCAAATGATTCTTTTATAATACAATAACAATAGCATACCATTGACGTCTTCTTAAATATATATTAGCTGACCGAGTTAATCGTCAAGATAATTAAGAACATAAGTGATGGTAATTTACGGGTTAGTATTTGTTATTTGAGACTAAAAATCAAATTTTAAATAGAAGGCTGTAGATGACCAACTGTGTGCAATAAAAAGAGCTTGGACTTCAATCCATGATCAGCACGTCATAAAAAAAAAGCAATACAACCTTGATAGTTCACATTTTGAAAGAAAACAATATTAATCTAGATTATATGAAGATGAACTGAGATAACTTAAGCTTTTACATTGAGACAAGAGGAACAAGATGATAAAAATTGTTATTCACATTAAACTTAACTTTCAAATTGTGTGTAGATAAGTTAGTATTTACAACAAACCAGCCTAATATAACTAAATTGGTAAATCAAGCCAGATATTATAATACACTCCCGAGCTGACGGTGCACCTGCGGCGCCTCGCATCCTAGCCATTGTCTCCGAGTCCCACCTTGTGTCCTGTCCCTGAGCTTCAACTCGCGTCCTCTCTCTGAGCTGTGCATCGCGTCCTGGCCCTGAGCTGGCCGCACACTTGCAGGGCCTCGTGTCTTGTCCCCGAGCCCCGCCTAAAAACAAAACATGTATTCAAGATTACTTAATCGACTCAAAATTATCCATGTACAAATATTATATTTTCTGGTGGTTGCACGGTCTCTTTTTGGTTACAATTGTTGTATTGGAAACTACAACTTCGAAAATTTGTATAGGAATAGCTTACGAATTTAGATAATCTTCGAAAACAGACAAAAAGGGAATAATTTCAAAACATATATCTTCGAAGAATATGTGATAAGTGAAGTAAAATGGAAAAATGAGAGAAATATAGCTGTGGCTTTGATATTGATATTGTTAGAGTTTTTTTACTGGAATCAAGAAAAACTTTAAGAGAAAAATGACTTGCAACTTACAGTAGAGTGTGTATAGAATTGTACGTCTCTTTTTCGATTTTTTCTTATATATTTTTATAGTTTGAAACCATATTTAGTGTCTTGTGTTTGTTTTGATGTATTCTGTTTTATGAATTTTTTTTTTTTTTTTGTTTACCTGGGGGTATCCGAGACCTATGGAAGAGTCCAGACTAATCCCCAAGAGGAAGGAATGCCCACGGATAGACGCCCCTCCAGTTTTTCAAATGGGCCGAAAGCAAGGGCTCATATCCGTGTGGGTGTCCAAACAAATGTGACTCTGTTTTATGAATTTTTATCCCGATAGATTCAGCTGTTACGAATCAATGAACATTCATTCTTTTGAATTAGTTGTCTGCTCATTTTGGTGTCAATAGCTAGTTTGATCAAGTTAGAACTGTGGAGTCCCAGACTTCACTTTATGTTTTTTCACTTGATTAAAAGTTAAAACTTTCTCTACAGTATTAGATTTTTCCCAATAATTTTATAATGAATATTATTTAATAAATCGAGAATTATTTCCTAATAATAGTATGAAATTTAAATTAATGAAAACTTAACGTTTAGATAATCAATTCATGCAAACCTTTACCATGAACATGAACTGAACTTTCGAGGAAACTTATCTGACTACGCATGTACGACAACCATCATATTATTTAAGGTTTGATAATCGTTGGAATGCTATTTTTATGTACCATTCAACATTTCAATCGCGTAAGTTCTATATTAATCACCAAATTGCATTTGTTCCACGCAAGCCTTTACCAATTCAACCACATATAAGTATAACAAATTACTGGAGTCTTGTTTTTTAATATATAGTGCGTTGTGCTGTCAGTGTCAAACGCAAGCGTTAGCTACCAACAAGAAATTGTAGGTATCATTTTTAAGGCTACAACTTTTTTTATCTTTTGGTGGACTTGTTCCATTTGCTGCGGTGGCTAATGATTTGACACCAGAACACAATGGGAAAGATCATATTTGGCATTTTCTAATGAACAAACAAATATTTGAATAGAGCAAATTGCATGCGGTCGTCGACTTGCATGTGTATGTGTTATATTTTGGAAGGTGTTATTCGTTTATGTATTTTAACTGATTTGGAAATCCGTGTAAGATTTATAAATCTAAGCAAAATATACTGATTTTCAAATCTAATATATAATTTTAGTTAGTATTTATAAATTCGAGGGTTTTCAACCAAAAAATCCACTCAAATCCACTCAAATTAATTATAAAATCAAATATATTAATATATCCGTATGATTGAATAATACTCCCTCCGTTTCACAATAAGTGTCGTTTTAGGATTGTTTTTTTGTTTTAAAATAAGTGTCGTTTTAGATTTACGAGGTAACTTTTTGACTAGTTTAACTTTTATATTAACCAAAAGGAGTACATGATTGAATTAGGATTTTATAAATCATGAAATTAATAACACTTGAATTTAACATGAATTCACTTGATTTTGTTCAGATTTATAAATCTATTAAAATACATAGATCATTAACACCCAACAAACTAGCATGCAATAATAGGATATCAAAATTTTGCACCAAACAAAAAAGGATTCGATATGATTTCTGACGCGCTCGGAGACTTTTTTCTTTTGTCACATTTACCTCTATTTAATACTGCGAATTGGTTTTTCTTAATGTTAAGGAGACTCAGTCTCACCCAACCAGCAGCTCAGTTAGTAATATCCTTAGTTTATGTAAAAATGTTAGTGCATATATAAATGTCAAAAACAAATAATTTGGTTATTTTGGTTTGGCGTGTTTCTTTTGTTCATCAATCATCATCAATTATTTTTTTTTCACAAGTTGACAGATTTAAACTGTAGAAATTTTAGGATGATTGATTTTTAATGAAATAATTTTCCCTACGAGTGAAAACATTGACATGTTATATAAAGCTCCAATAGGCAGGAGAAATTTTAAATTTGTGATACCTCAAACAGTCCGCTAATATATGAAATACCGAGGAGTACTTAAGGTGGAATGGTCATTTCCGTCTGTTTAAAGTCTTTAAAAGACCACAATAAATCACTGCAGTAATATGATGTAAACTTATGAACTCAAAACGTCATATCTTAAGAATATTCGCAGGAATTCATAATTGTAAATCAGGAAATCATATAGGAAAATCATTAAACATGTTCTAGAAATCCAAACACTAATATTTATAAGTAATCTAATGTTATAGCATCAATCACTATGTCTAATAACTTAATATTCTAAACTGTTATTCGAAATCGGGAAGTTAAAAATATATTAAGAACTAATTCAATATGTTCACAAAAGGCATTACCATCAGTTGTGGTTGGGTAAGGATGTAATTCGTATCTATGTTCTTTCAGACATTTAATCAAACACTTTTGGTGCAGTAGACACATAATATCATAAACAAGGTGGCTAATAAAGTTTCAAGATGAATAACTCTAAAGATAAATCCCTATTATCCACACGATATAGCGATTCAAGTAAAGAGATGAAGAATCACAAATTCAAAGGAGTTCAGCAATTTTCTAAAGATGTAGAATCACAAATTCATCTCCACAACCTCCAAAAACTAATTAAAGTCTTAATAAAATAGAGCTTACCCTTCACTATGGCTCAAAAATAAGATATATTGTCAAATATACTGAATATGCTTTCTTATTGACTTTGGTAACTCTTTACAATTGTATATATACACAAACCACAAAGTCGGCTGTTGTATAACCCTAGTCGTGCATCACACGATATACACATAACAGGTTTTTATCCATCTCAATACTCCCCCTCAAGTTGGAGCATGAAGATTGAGAATGCTCAACTTGGACACTAAACACTCAAACTGTTGACGACCCAAAGCTTTGGTGAGGAGATCGGCAATCTGATCTTCCGTACCAATGTGAGGAGTAGCAATCGTTCCATCCAAAACAGCATCACGCACCGCATAACAATCAGATTCCACATGCTTGGTGCGTTCGTGAAACACCGGGTTGGCCGCAATATGTATGGCAGCTTGACTGTCGCAAAAGAGACGAACTGCATTCTTGTGAGGGAAACCGAGTTCTTGCAACAGTTGTCGTAGATTCAAGATCTCATCAAGAGCTTTCCTCATAGACCGATATTCAGCTTCTGTCGACGATCGGGAGACCGTGTCCTATTTCTTGGTCTTCCACGAAATCGGATATCCACCAAGAAATATAACATATGCACTAAGAGAGCGACGAGAGAGAGAACAAGAAGCCCAATCCGCGTCGCAGTATTCTGTGAGAGTTAAGTCCGAATTAGCACGATAAAGAATTCCCTGACCAGCAGTTCCTTTTAGAAAACGTACTATCCGCAAAGCAGCTTCCCAATGACCCTCGTGTGGAGTCTGCATAAACTGGGAAAGGATGTGCACCGAGTAGGCAAGATCAGGAAGAGTAGTGAGGAGATAAATAATACGACCGAGTAAACGCCTATACGTCACTGGATTGGAGAGAAAAGGACTCGTATCCTTAGCAAAGTCGGTGTTCTGTTCCATCGGAAAAAGAACCGGTTTAGAGCCAAGCATACCAGACTCAGCCACAATCTCTAAAGCATACTTCCGCTGTGACAAAAAAATGCTTTCTTCACTACGAAAAACCTCAAGGCCAAGGAAGTATTTGAGTTTTCCCAGATGCTTTATACGGAAACAGGCTCCCAAATAATCCTTGAAAATAGTCAAAGCAGCAGAATCATTGCCGCAAATCAACAAATCATCAACGTAGATAAGTACCTGTATCTCGACATCATCACAAGTGTAAACAAAGAGGGAATAGTCGGAGTATGATTGCTTGAACCAATATTCGCGTAACAAAGTTGTCAGCTTGGCGAACCAACAACGAGGGGCCTGCTTAAGACCATATAAGGATTTGTGAAGTCGACACACTTTGTTCGGATCTTTGTGTCGGAATCCCAACGAGAGCTTCATATACACTTCCTCTTCAAGATCACCGTGAAGGAAGGCATTGTGAACATCCATCTGATAGACCTCCCAGTTGTTAACCGTGAAAATTTTCAGTAAACTCCGAACGATGGTCATCTTAGCAACAGGAGTGAACGTCTCCGTGAAGTCCTCCCCCTCAACTTGATGATTCCCAAGTACCACCAAACGTGCCTTGTGAAGGGAATGTCCTGAAATCATACTTGTATTTACTCTAGTAGAGTCGTGATGTCGAGATAAGACAATCATATGATATTGGATGGTTATAATGTTTTGCTAGAAGCCGCTTATAACTTATGAGTTATGAACTCATTACCATTATCATATGATCATATAGGATCACACACCTAAGCAAACTGGATAATATAAATTGGGTCTGATCAATAGAGTAATGATCATAATCAATGTATATAGGATATACATAGATATCAAGTTTTTGTGAGGGTGTCGATCGACACCAATGGTTAGTGTCGATCGACACCACTCGGGATCAGAGAACCAGATTTTGATTTAATTGAAATCAAGTCGGTTTGGTCCATCGGTCAACTAGGTTTCTGTAAGTCTCCTATATATAGGATATAGGACACGACTTTGAGACTATCAGAAGTTCCTGGCCGTCACAGAAACGCAGAGAGAACCCTAAGGTAAACCGTTCGCGAAGGCACTAACATCCCTTTTCGTCCAGTTTGTGTGCGTGTGGACTTCTGTAGAGGCGCAGCACTTGAGGCGCTTCCTGATCTCGATTACCTGACATCTTCCGCTGCTTTATCTCCATGTATCTTCGAGATCTATTGAGATTCAATTGACACATGATCCGTGGCTTAGGATTTGTTGTTAGGGCTGTTTTAATAAGATTAAAACCTGTACAAATTTCTTCACCTTCTGGTGCTCAAGAGATCCATCAGCGCGATACTTGAGCTTAAAAATCCATTGAATTCCAAGTGCTTCTTCCCTTCAGGCAAATCAACGATGCTATATGTTTTGTTGATATCAAACGCATCAACCTCACTGACCATCGCATCTCGCCAAACCTTTTCCTCTAAAGCCTCCTTGTAACTTTTAGGTTCGACACCTGCAAGAATCGCTGCAAGGAAAGCTTGATGGCTCGGTGAAATACAGCATCGGACACGTAATGTTCAAGGAGATACGGAGTGTTACCTGGAGCCGTAGACGGGAACACGAGAGGAGAGTCGGTGAGAAGAGGGAGTGTATTATCTTTTGGAGGAATGCAACTGACATTGTAGAGCATATAATCCGCGAGATGTTTCGCGGGTTGCTTTGAACGATGTCTGCGACCCAGAATAGAAACAGGTGCCAGAGATACAGCCAGCGTAGTATCCTCTGTCGTAGCATCAGGAGATGATTCAGTGACAACAGAGGAATCAGAAACAGGAGTAGAAATGTCTGCGACAACATCAGTTGAAGACAAAACCAAAGCAGCATCAATGTCAAGAGAAGCATGCGCTACCGGAGTACACGCAGTAACAGACGCAGGCTCAGCCAAAGCAATCGAGCTCCCCTGGCGGAGGAAGACGGAGGAGGGTACCAATCTTCATCAAACACCTCGTCGTACCGCTTATCAGGAGCATTAGTTCGATCAGAAGGCTGCTGAAACGGGAAGACGTTTTCTTCAAAGATCACATCCCGAGAAACCAAAAACTCATCAGTCTGGAGATCATAAAATCGCCATCCTTTCTTGCCAAAAGGATAACCCAGAAAAACAAAATTCCGACTTCTGGACCAAAACTTATCTTTGTCGCGAGAACGGAGATGGGTAAAACATGCTGAACCAAAAACACGTAAATGATCATAAGTGGGTTTGGTACCGAAAAGAACCTCGTGTGGTGTGCGTCCATCCAGAATCTTAGTTGGGGTAAGATTTATAACATGAGCGGCCGTAAGAATAGCTTCACCCCAAAAACGGATCAGTAAATGAGCATGAAACAGAAGAGACTGTGCCACATTCAAAATATGTATGTGCTTGCGTTCCACTCTTTCATTTTGCTGAGGTGTGCCAACACATGATGTCTGGTGCAAGATTCCCTGTTGACGAAAGAAAGAGCCTAAACACATGAATTCGGTTCCATTATCACTTCGAACAGTTTTGATGCATTTACCAAACTGAGTTTCCATGTAGGCGCATAAATTCTGAAATACTTGTTTAACTTCAGACTTTTCCAAAAGAGGATGAAGCCATACAGATCTAGAAAAATCATATACGATGGTTAAAAATAGACAGCTCCACTACTAGAAGGCACGCGGTACGGTCCCCAAACATCAATATGAATCAAATTAAAACACTCCTTTGTTTTATTAAAACTGTCATGAAAAATCTCTCTAGTTTGTTTAGCCCGAAAGCAGACATCACAATAAGAACTAGAATCCAAAACACCAAACGGTAAAGAAGAAAGCACTGAAAACACCGGATGTCCCAACAGTTGGTGCCATAAAGAAGCTTGATCCGAAACAGCCGCCACTCGATTAGCACGACCAGATGCAACATCCGTAAGATAATACACTCCATCCCGTTCTTCACCGGCTCCAATCAGGGTCCTCGTGAACGGTCCTGTACCACACACAAAGTATCAGTAAACATCGCACAACAATGCTTAAGTTGCCGAAGAAGCTTAGAAATGGAAATCAAAGAGCAGTTGAGATTCGGAACATATAAAACATTCTGAAGAGAAACAGAGTCGGTAATGGGTAACAAGCCCATGTGGGAAGAGAACGTCTTGCTCCCATCCGCAAACATAATAGAGTAGGACGAAGTTTCCACAAGATCAACAAACAGAGAGAGATTCCCGTCATATGGTGAGAAGCTCCACTGTCGATAATAATAACCCCACAAATCTTACCCGAGAGTTTGTTGGAGGAAGTCGCTCCTGTTTTCTGTTGTGACATTAAACTGATTGCGCTCCACTGCACAGGTGTAAACTCCGGAAACACAGATGCATTAGACGAAGTGGTATGAGCGACGTTGATCACTGAATGCCCACGATCAGATGTGGATGACGAACCACCACGACCACCACGAGTAGAACCTCTGCCGCCTTGCTTGCCGTTTCGTTTCTTTCCACCAATCAGGGTAGCCAATGATCTGCCAACAGAACTCCTTTTCATGGCCAGAACGTCCACAGTGAGAACAGAGGAAACGATCCCGAGGAAGAGAATTCGCAGCAGAATTAGTAGCAGAGATGATAGCGAGCTGAGGGGAATCAGTTCGAGTAGCAAAACCAACAGCTTCTTGTTGTTGCTCACGCGATTGGTGAAGTCGCTGTTCTTCACGAATCACCCGCAAATATACTTGCTCCAATTCAGGGCAAGGCTCAGCATCAATAATGGAATGAATCACATTCGAGAAACGGGAGTCATCCAAGCCCATAACAAATTGATGTACCTTCTCTTCTTCTCGCTCTTTGGCAAAAACTGAAGAAGCGCCGCAGGTACACTGTGGAATAGGTTTGTAGGTGTACAACTCATCCCACATCTTGGCAAGACGACCGTAATAATTAATCACAGAGTCACCATCTTGCTTGCACGCCGCAAGTTGAGTTCGAAAATGATGAACTCGAACTTTGTTGCCCACCGAGAAATGCTTTCGCAAGTTTTCCCAAAGATCTTGAGCATTGGTGATAAAAGAAACGGTGGAGCGAACTCTAGGAGTAATAGATGTTCGTAACCAACCCACGACCATGGAGTTAACCGAAATCCATGAGTCCAAATCAGTACCAGCTATAGCAGGTTTGGCAATCGAGCCATCAATGAAACCGGCTTTCTTCTTGGCTGAGAGAGCATTCAGCATCTCTAGAGACCATTCATTATAGTTTTCTTCGGTTAAAGATACAGAAGTAATATTTGTATATACTGAAGTTTATATAGGGAACTATAATCTCCGATTTATTACAAAAGTCAATATGATTTATTTTCTCCAATGCAATCTAAAATCTGAAAAAACTCGATAAAACATGTTTCTCAGTATGCTCCTTTGCATCCGAAATGATTTACTTCTGTGATCAGTTATTTATGGGAGGAACATATCATTTTATCCATTCAACACCAAAACTTGATTCAAAAAAGAATATGCAATTTCATAAATTTATATCTTTTGACCTGATTTCACAATTTTGACACGAAAAATAACTCCAAAATTTTGATAGATAAAGTAATTATGTAATATTAGCAGAAAAACAGTATTATGCAATTTTAGCAGAAAAGGGATATTCTCTGATAGAATGGATAGAATGATATGCCTCTCATAAATAACTATCTAAATGATTTTAGCAACAAAAAAAAGACATTATTCTTTTTTTTGGACAAATGATTATATTAGAAATTAAAGCCTAAATAGTTGCGATGGATACAACCGGAGGTAAACTCAATAGCGAAGCGAATAAAAGAGAGGAGAACAATAAGTTAACAGATAGAAGTATTAAGGGGCGAGACTTGCTCAGCAGCGTGAAAAACCTGTGGAAAAACTTCACCCGTAACCCAAAAACATTTGCTCGAATGAACATTGAATAGTCGAAATAACAATCAACGTTGATACGCCCAAACGATTGGGGTTGAGAACAGGCTTGAAACACTGTCAGTGGTGGCCAGAATTGAACAGAGGAGGATTGTCATCATCGTTGCTACTTCTAACTCCCAGACAAAGAATACACCAGAGTCTGTTGACCGGCAAGAGCTGTGAAACTCCAGAACCGTAGGCAACATAAAAAAAAAAGGTTTTGACCATCTGAATTTGGACGAAAGGTCCCCAAAATAATGCATGAAACAAATCTGACTTAAAATTAAGTTGTGGACCTTGGTGTCCAGCAATAATGAACATTGAGGAGATTTCGATAAAAAGCACACTATTCCAACTTTAATAAAAAAATGTTATTCTGATTGGCCATAAAAAGGAGAATCCATAATATTATTTATTTTTGCATTTTTGGCGAAACTAAAACAAATATTTTGATGCAAATTTACAGTTTTATGTATTTTAGCGTAATTTTTTAAAGAGAATAGTTTAGATTATTGCTGTTCTGAAAAATCCATACTACAAAAGGTTTCGATAGTTTTTATTTATTTATGGAAAACCAAAGATATCATCATGCAATTGCTGAATGCCTTTGAAAAGTTAAACAAATCATACAAATTACGGTTTTTAATTAGAAGTCTGACTTTTCGTTTTGACGTGACTCTAAACAAAAAAATTATTTTAGTTGCTTAAATTTTTTAGTAAATGTAAATTTCTAAGAAATGTTCAGTTTGTTTAAATTTGTGCTTCCTATATATTTAATAAGCACCCTAGTACAAGAACCTTTTATACTCAAACGAGAGAGAGAGAAAAAAAATAACTACTGGTCATTTCCAAACCGACAAGACAGAAAAGTTGTCTCTTTTTTTTTGATTCCCAAAAATAAATAGATGGACAACGGAAAAAACGAAAATGTTTATATCAGTTTTAACCATAAGGATTCATCAGTCTCCTCTTTCATCAGCTACCTCATCGATGCTTTCAGCCGGCAAGGAATCTTTGCGTTCTTCGACGGTAATAACAGCCATGTTGAACCTGCAGAGAGGGAGAGGGAAGAGGAACGATTCTCCAAATTAAAGGTCTTCGTGGTGGTTTTCTCCCAAATTATGTGTCTCATCTACCATGCTTGGAAAAACATATATATTCATGCCGTAACAACGACGACTTTGTGGTGGTTCCGGTTTTCTATCGTATCAGTATATCCTCCGTGAAGCAACATATTGAATATTCTGGTGACGCGTTTGAGGCGGTCCAAAGATCGATGCCTAAATTGCGACGAGGCCATGAATATGATGGCGAACGAAGGTATCGCTTGAGTTTTTTTCTATAAAGATACAGCTTAGTATTACAAAATAATATATTTTTCCAAGAGATCCAATTTTTTTCCCACTAAAACATTAAACCATTGAACCAACACTTATCATCAAATAATAATATAGTTGATTTCAATTGCGGTAAACAAGTACAAGTTTTTCAATTACATACTTATATATATAATTAGATTTCGCTATGCGGAATTGCGAAGGGGGGATTAAATATCAAATCAATGAAGAAGCTTATTTCATTGGGAGCATGATTAATGGAGAAACTCACTTTTGCTTCTTGAATATATTTTATTAATAAATACATTACTAATTTAAAGAACTTTCTCAGAACTTTCTTTAGTGTCTTTTTTTTGGCCACCTCATTTCTTTGTTTCTTTGTTTCTTTATTTTTTAAGTCCAAAGCCTTTCAAAAATTGTCCATTACAAATACTCTAAGGCTGCAACCGCACCGCACCCGCACAACACCCGCACTTAACAGTAACAAAAATTTCTACATATACTATGTATCTATACATTTTTATAACTGTAAAAACCGCACCACACTAAAACCGTTGGTTCCGCACCGCCCAATCCGTTGTTACCATTCGGAGCCTAATAGTATTAAACCCAGATTTCAGTTCGATTTGGTTGTGGGTTTTTATTTTCTAAAATTTTCAATTTATGATAAAATATCGAAAGTAAACATAATCTAATGTATTATTATTTTCAAATAGATATGTTGGTTTTGATTTTGATTTGTATTTAAATTTTTAAACAGATAAATTATTAACTTTCAATAGATATAAGTTTAGACCAAGTTTTTAGTTTTCAATTTGGTTACCAATTTTTATTAACAAATAATGAATCCATTTATACAATATTAAGATATATCATTTGATTTTTAGATAGATTATTTTGTTTTGACACGAATTAGATTGAATCGGTTTTTGTCCGGTAACAAAATCCCTGATATTTTCTTAAGAGGGGCTCTTTTTTATATTAAAATTCATTTTATTTCAAGCAAAGAAGTTCGAATTTGTGCTTACAAAGGGAGGTTATATTTTCATAATAGAAAGAAATTTGTTTTCCATTTGCATATTGTTTACTTAAAAACATTGTTATACTATTTGTTTAGTTGTATATATGAATGTCTGTAAAAACATTATAATTTTTTTTACATATGTTCGTAATGAGATATATACCGATCTTTACTAATAACAATTACATGCTAATTGACGAAATAAAAAGATATGTAGTCAGTTATGGCTACAATATCTTTTAAATTTATTTTAAGATGGTAGATGAATTTAAAAATATCATATTTCCGTTGCAATAATATTCAGATTAATTGTCTACATAGACGTCAAATCAAAATCATTCATTATTTGAAAAGGTGCATGATAAAATTATATGGTAGAAGTGGGCAAAAGCATTACATAAACGTGTAATAAAAAATATGTGTTTGCAGTGAACGTGAATTTCTTGAAGAAATCGCAAGGGATGTGTTTGAGAAACTCTATCCAACGGAAGAGATTGGGATTCAATCATCAATACTGACCATAACAAACTTGCTCTGCAAGCAACCGTGGGGTGTTCGCAGCATAGGCATATTTGGTGTGCCTGGCATTGGCAAGACAACTCTGGCTAGAGCCCTCTTTCGTCGAATGTCTGGTGGCTATGATGATTCTTGCTTCATCGCTGATTTTCAATTAGAATATAATGAGAAGAGACTTTCGTATTTGCCAACTGAATACTTGAGTAAGACTCCGATGGAATGTTTGACCACAATAGTTCTGATTCAGAGCCAAGCTACCGCAAGAAAAGAGTTCTTATTGTTCTGGACGATGTGGGAAAAGCTCAAGACGCAAGGTCATTTCTTGGTGGATTTGATAAGATTGGTCCAGGGAGCTTGATCATCATAACCTCCAGATATAAAAAAGTTCTTCAAGAGTGCAATATGAATGAGATTTATGAGCTAAAAGGTCTAAATGATGAAGATGCTATGAAGTTATTCACAAGGTGTGCCTTTGGCAAAGACGTTATAGAAGAAAATCTTTTGGACCATTCAACAGAGAAAGCGATTGAACGTTGTGATGGGAATCCGTCTGCTCTTCGCTCATATGCCAAGGAGTTTCAGGGCAAGGCAACAACAGAAATGGAATTGGTCTTGCCTGATGTTTGCGAAGTATACAGTAGCGAAAACTGTGTTTCTTGTGAGACTGTGAATAACACATATATTCGCACTACCCCTTTTGAAGAAGACGATGAACTGCAAGCAAATAAGGAGTTCCCATCTGATAACAATGCTGTTTTGGTAAGCCACCCTACTCTGATACGTATAACTATATATTATTCATTTTGAAAAAATTTCAAAGCTATATGAAAGTTTTTAATTATAAATATTTCACCATTTTAAATATTTTTAGTAGAATACTTCATCATTATGCATTTCAAAACGTTTTCAAAATCAAATGAATATATGACTAAGATTTGTTTATTTGTATACTCATTAATAAAGAAATATTCAAAGATTTATTACATCTATAACTTGTAAGACATGATAAAACCAAATATAAACTTGTATTTAAAAATAATTTCCATATTAGATATGATTTCAATTTTTAGTTTAGTTAATTGTATTGAGTAAGTAACCCATGATTTCAACTAAAAGTTTTAAATCATTAATTGAATATCTCAAGACTGTAATTAAAATCTAATTAATCATCTTTCTCTTTTGTGTTTTCTCAGGCAACAAGAGATACTATAATTCTGACAGGCCTCATCACAAGAGATACTAGTGATCGGTGGTCTTATCGATTGGATTACTACTCTGTGAAATCCTTATTCGACCACTTACGTCGAAAGCGCCATATTTTACACCAAAGGTTGGCTAATCAACTTCAGAAATTTTTGCAAAGGTTCTCCAACACACGTGACCTCGATCTGCCAGAACTTCTCCTAAATTTCTCTGATGGCGATATAAAAGTTGTACGAAATAAAAAGATAAGTAAGTTGGAAACAACAGGTAGTGGCTTGGATCATTATTTATCAAATTTAAACTAATTCGGGTTCTTTGATAAAAAAGCTAAACTAAAAAAACATAAAAAAAAATCGATATCTATAAATCAGTGTAAAAATAATGTGGATTTGTTATATATGTCATCAATAAATGGTATAATATGTATGTACAATTATTTATAGTTAACATCTAGGGGATGTATTGGACTAGTACTTTTTTAGGAGGTTTTGAGGTTTTCTAAAAATCTCCTGTTATTCAACTAATGATTTAAAAAAATTATTTTTTCAAATCTTATGTTATTGGACATAGAATTTATGTAAAGTCATTGGAAATTACTGTAAGTCAAGAATCACGTTTTTTCATCATGGACGGTGAAAACAAAGTCAAAAAAATTGGCTTGGTTGATTTGTCAACAATTACTACTCACCTATCTCTCAAACTCCTATAAATACATGGTGCTTCCTATGTTCAGAATCATCCCAAAACAAAGAAGAGAGAAGAAGACAGAACAAGAGAATAAGAAAGAGAAAAAAAATCTTCTTGTGAGATAAGTTTTCTTGATAAGAAAATTAAGTGTAGTTTTCTTGATAAGAAAATTAAGTGTAATTTTCTTGAGTGTATTTGGGTTTTGGGTGTGAGTTGAGAGCTTGTAAAATTTTCCGGGTTAATATAAAAGATCTGTAGCAGGTCCGAAGACGTAGGCAAAATTGGCCAAACTCCGTTAACAATTCGTGTGTTTTTCTCTCCCATAAATTTCGGTTTACTCCGCAAATCTGATCGTATATTTCCTAACAACTGGTATCAGAGCCTGAGTTACGGTGATCGGTCAAATTTTTCGGAGTTACTATTCATGTAAACAGTGTTTCGTGAATAGTGAATTTTGTCGGTAACATCGGTTTGTCGACGGAGGTGTTTTTAACACGGTGGTTCCAGAAACGATGGGAGGCGAAGACGGTTCGGCGCACAGTATCGTTAAATTTGACAGTACCGCTTATGCATTTTGGAGAATACAAATTGAAGATTATCTGTACGAAAAAAGCTCCATCAGCCACTGAGCAAGAAGCCTGAGAAGATGGACCAGGATGAGTGGGAGCTCCTTGATAGACAAGTTCTGGGTGTTATAAGGTTAACACAGTCAAAGAACGTTGCTCACAATGTTGCGAAGGAAAAAACCACAGAAGGGCTCATGAAAATTCTCTCGAATATGTATGAGAAACCTTCGGCGAATAATGAGGTGTTTCTCATGAATAAACTCTTTCATTTGAAGATGGAAAAAGGAGGCATGGTTGCTGCACATGTGAATGAATTCAAAACGATTGTCAACCAACTGTCATCGGTTGAAATCGAGTTTGATGATGAAGTGCAAGAACTGATTTTGTTGACATCTCTGCCAAATAGTTGGGAGCCAATGAGGGCAGCGGTTAGTAATTCTGTCGGTACTCAGAAGCTTAAGTTCAATGATGTGAGAGATCGTATCCTTGCTGAGGAAGTTCGTAGGATAGACTCAGGCGAGACATCATCGAGCTCTGCTTTCAATGTGGAAAACAGAGGTAGAAACCAAGACAGAAGTAACCGGAGAAGTGGCAGATTGAAGTCAAGGAATGGACGGGACCAATCGAAATTCAAACAAGAGTGTTGGAATTGTGGAAAGATGGGCCACTTTAAGAAGAATTTTCGGGCACCACCGAAGAACGGAGACAACAAGGGAGGCGGAGCCAATGCAGTGACACGTGAAATTGCGGATGCATTGGTAGTATCAGTTGTTTCCCCGATAAAATGTGAAGCTCGTGATGCAGCTACAAGTACCACCAAAGCATCAATATCCTACGTTGATAGCCCAATCGATTCATGGGTTCTTGACTCAGGAGCGTCATTCCACACCACGCCGCACCACAACATTATGGAGAATTATGTTGCGGGAAATTACGGAAAGGTATATCTTGCAGATGGATTGCCTTTGGACATAGTTGGTATTGGAGATGTCAACTTGAAGATGTCAGACGGACGTGTGTGGAAGATTACGAAGGCTAGACATGTGCCAAAATTGATGCGAAATCTGATTTCAGTAGGTCAACTTGATGATACGAGGCACAATGTCAACTTTGGTGGTGGAGCCTGGAGGGTCAACAAAGGTTCAATGGTGGTGGCTAGAGGTTATAAAAGAGGTACTCTTTATATGACGATGAGTTATCAAGACACTGTTGCTGTTGTCGAGAATGCCAAACAAACCAAGTTGTGGCATTGTAGATTGGGGCACATGAGTGAGAAAGGATGAAACTCATGGTAGAAAAAGGCGCTCTTCCGGATCTGAAGACGGTGGATCATCAGATGTGTGAAAGTTGCATTCTTGGGAAGCAGAAACGAGTTAGTTTCCCAAAAGGAGGAAGAGAGCCAAAGTCTGAGAAGTTGGAGCTGGTGCACACTGACGTGTGGGGACCTGCTCCTGTTGCATCGCTGGGAGGTTCATACTACTATGTGACCTTTATTGACGACTCCACAAGGAAGGTGTGGGTTTACTTCATGAAGAACAAACATGAAGTGTTCTCGTTTTTCAAAAGATGGAAAGCCATGGTTGAGATTGAGACAAATCTCAAGTTGAAGTGTCTAAGGTCTGATAATGGTGGAGAGTACATCAGCGACGAGTTCAAGAGATATTGTGCTGATAGTGGAATCAAGATGGAGAAAACTATTCCTGGAATGCCTCAACAGAATGGAATAGCGGAGATGATGAACCGAACCTTGCATGAGCGTGCAAGGAGCATGAGATTGCATTGTGGATTGCCTAAGATCTTCTGGGCAGATGCAATTAGTACCGCTAGCTTCTTAATAAACAAAGGACCGTCTGTACCGTTGGGATTCAAGATCCCTGAAGAAGTTTGGAGCGGAAAGAAAGTAAACCTTTCTTATCTCAAGGTGTTTGGATGTTTAGCTTATGTTCACGTTGATGATGCTGCAAGAAGTAAACTTGACTCTAAGTCTAAGAAGTGTTACTTCATCGATTACGGTAACACGGAGTTTGGTTACCGGTTGTGGGATGATGAAAAACGTAAGATCATCTGCAGCAAGAATGTTGTGTTCAACGAAGAAGTGTTGTACAAGGATAAGCTAAGAGAAGGCTCGAAGAAAACAGATCCTGGAACTGTTGACTTAGGAGATATCCCAACACCGGAGTTGTATCAGGATTCAACATCAATAGAAGAAGAAATCTCTCAAGAAGGAAGAGGTGAGGCTGAAGAGAGTGATGATTCTGAAGTGGTCCCGTATACACCGGTCACAGAGTTACGACGGTCAAGTAGAATCATCAGAAAGCCTGTAAGATTTTCTCCATCGCTCAACTACATTCTGCTCACGGATAGAGGCGAGCCTGAATGTTATGAAGAGGCTATGCAAGTTGATGAGTCAATCAAGTGGGAGCTTGCAATGAATGACGAGATGGACTCGTTGTTATCCAATCACACATGGGAGTTAGAAAATTTGCCTAAGAATAAAAAGGCATTGCATAACAAGTGGGTCTACCGAATAAAAGAAGAACCTGATGGGAGTAAACGCTATAAGGCAAGGCTTGTTGTGAAGGGATTCCAACAAAAAGAAGACATTGACTACACTGAAATCTTTTCTCCTGTAGTCAAGATGGTGACCATTAGAACGGTTCTCGGGCTGGAAGCACAAAAAGATTTGCACATTCAGCAGATGGATGTAAAGACAACATTTCTTCACGGTGATTTGGATGAAGAAATTTATATGAATCAACCCGAAGGCTTTGAGATCAAAGGGAAAGAAAGCCTTGTTTGCAAGCTTAAAAGAAGTTTGTATGGCTTAAAACAAGCTCCAAGACAGTGGTACAAAAGATTTGACAACTTTATAAAAGGTGTCGGTTTCTTGAGGTGTGAAGCTGACCACTGTTGTTATTTCAAGAAGTTTGAAGATTCCTACTTGATACTGCTCCTATACGTTGATGACATGCTGATAGTAGGAGCAGACTTGCATGAGATCAATAGCTTGAAGACGAAACTCTCGGAAGAGTTTGCGATGAAAGACCTTGGAGAAGCAAGACAGATTCTAAGGTTGAGAATCAGTAGAAGCAAGGAAGGTCTCAAGCTATCACAAGAGGAGTATGTGAAGAAAGTCCTCAAGAGGTTTAACATGGATAATGCGAAGCCAGTTAGTACTCCTCTGGCAAGTCATTTTCGGTTATCCAAAGAACAGTCTCCAAAGACGGAAGACGAGATGGCATATATGGATAAAGTTCCATATGCTTCTGCTATAGGCAGCCTTATGTACGCGATGATATGTACAAGGCCAGACATTGCACATGCAGTGGGAGTCGTCAGCAGATTTATGAGTAATCCAGGAAAGGAACACTGGGAAGCCGTCAAGAGGGTTTTCAGATACCTAAAAAGAAATTCAAGCTTGTCGCTGTGTTTCACAAAGTCTAAGACGAAATTGTAGGGATATGTTGATGCTGACAACGGAGATGACATTGACAGCACAAAGAGCACAACCGGGTATGTCTACACTTTTGGCGGTACTGCAATTTGTTGGGTTTCAAAGTTGCAGAAAATTGTATCTCTATCAAGCTGTGAAGCTGAGTACGTTGCGGTAATGGAGGCAACAAAAGAGATGATATGGCTACAGTCTTTTCTAGAAGAGATAGGCCATGACCAGGGGAAAAGTGTGTTGTACTGTGATAGTAAGAGTGCCATTGATTTGGCAAAGAATCCCGTTTACCACGCTCGGACGAAGCACATACATCGTCGATATCATTTCATCAGATCGGCATTAGAAGATGAAATGTTGGTGCTTGAGAAGATCCCAGGAAGTAAAAATCTGGCAGATATGCTGACGAAGGTCGTGCCATATGATAAACTGAGGTTGTGTACAACCTCAGTTGGCTTGTTGGAGTAATAAGTTGGGCCAGACGTGCTACATTGATCAAGGTGTGAAGACAGATTTGAGATCAGTCTTCAAGTGGGAGATTGTAAGTCAAGAATCACGTTTTTCATCATGGACGGTGAAAACAAAGTCAAGAAAATTGGCTTGGTTGATTTGTCAACAATTACTACTCACCTACCTCTCAAACTCCTACTATAATACATGGTGCTTCCTATGTTCAGAATCATCCCAAAACAAAGAAGAGAGAACAAGAGAAGAAGAGAGAAAAAAAAAAAAAATCTTTCTTGTGAGATAAGTTTTCTTGATAAAAAAATTAAGTGTAATTTTCTTGAGTGTATTTGGGTTTTGGGTGTGAGTTGAGAGCTTGTAAAATTTCCCGGGTTAATATAAAAGATCTGTAGCAGGTCCGGAGACGTAGGCAACATTGGCCGAACTCCGTTAACAATTTCGTGTGTGTTTTTCGCTCCCATAAATTTCGGTTTACTCCGCAAATCTGATCGTATATTTCCTAACAATCACCTCTAATCTACTGTTATTTAATTAACAATTTAGAAAAACTATATCAAATCCACTTTTATTCAAATCTAAACAATATTTTAAAAATAAGTTCTGTGAAAAAGATTTGAAGGGGCTTCACATCTATTTCTAATTAAAGATAGTGTCAATAGAATGAGGTATTTGAAAAACCTTCAAATAAAAACCATGTGAGAAATAAAAACTGGAATTTCTCCCTCCCTCCCATTTTTCTACGAACATATCTCTCCCTTTTTTGGACGAACAGTTGGTTCTGAAATGCAATCACAATCACAAGTTTCTTCTCCTTTTTGGTTTTGAGATCGGAGGAAAAATTCTCATCTGGGTTTGGTCATGGCGTCATGCAGAGAAAACGTGTAAACAATCTGGCACTGTTCACTTTCTATCTTAAACATATATAAATAGCACAACGAAACTGGATCTTGAACCAATAGAGAAACAATCAAACCTCACTGAACTTCTTCAGCTATAACAGATAATCATAACTTATATACACTAATATAACTTAGACTAATAAATCTCACTGAACTTCTATACACTAATAACTTGAATTTTCTACTAGCTTATCGAGGACAACAAATTCTCACTGAAATTCCTTCAGCTATAACATATGGAACAATCAACCAATCATGCAACATCTGCAAAATCACAATCATAAAGTGAACTTATATTTTTTTCTTAAGGACTGTTTTTTATTATTACGATCTAATGTTTGAGTGTGAAGGACAAGTTTCATCTTTTACCTTGACGATATTGTCTGCATGCTTCATTAACACGGGACGAGTAATCCGGTGGATCCTAGATTCAGGACTACCAATCAAGTGGTGATACAGCCATCAAAGTTATTGTATAATATTCACATTGATGATGAATGTTAACTAATCAACAAAAAATTGAAGGATAGTGTCTATGTAGAGAAAAACCCACGTCACTGGACGCGATTAGTTACACTCTACATATATCTGCAGTATAATGCCAACAACAACAATATTCATTACGATAAATCAATTATACTATTTTAATTTTAAAGAGATGTATATATGTAGGTGTTTACACTGACCTCCATCAATTTCAGAAACAAGTATTTCTGAAAATTTAGATTAAAAACCTTACAATAACAAATTAGGACAAGTTGATAGTAAGTAGCAAAGATTCACATAATGATTCTGGCATGATAGGCCTGGTTGGAGGATCGTGGCGATCTTCATTTCATTTTGTAACCTTACATCACTACTTCAATGCTTGGGAGGCTCAAGATCAACTTGGTCACATACAGGGCATAAGGACACAATGTAACATGATGAGAGCAGTTAATCAACCAAATCTATTGTATCAATGTATCATCAGAAACATAGCATCACACGTCAATGATCATAAAGACCATTCAGTTATACCAAAGATAAATTGACGATTTACTGGATGAGAATTTTTCCTCCGATCTCAAAGCTGGATGAAACTTCACCAGCAGAAAAAGAAAAAAAAATGGGGTTTCGAGAGAGATATAACTGAATGGTCATTGATGAACGAGTATATCATGGCAAAACTGATATGTTGGAATTTTTACCCTTACCCTTGTATCTAATTGTTTTCTAGAGTTTTTGAGTATGTATCAGGAGATTTTAGGTAGCTTTGGAGCTGTTATTGGAGTTTGGAGCATTTGGAACATTTGGAACAGAAAAGAACCAGAATTGAAGAAAAGAAGGAAAATCATGCGAAGTATCAACAACTCCAATCAGTGAGCACATGCTCCCGGTTTTTGGCCACCAAGCGAGCACCTGCTCGCCGCCGGAGAAAATAAAGGGGGGACGACTTAACCTAATCCCGCCGCCAAAAGGAAGGAGAGCAGCCGCCTATGCCTTCTGATATAAATACTCCTCTTGGTCTTAGGTTTCTAGAAACCTTTATCTTGCTTTTGGCTTTTAGCTTTTCAATACCTATAGCTTTTTACTTGTAAGGGAGAATATCTCTGCTACAATTTAGAGAAGATTTTTGAACCCTAGTACTTCTATTTTTAATATCGATTTTATGCATTCTCTTAATTCTTCTGTTTTGTTTCTTCCTTCTTTGATTATATCTGAGTAGATCTATTAGTTAGGTTAAGGTTTTCAAGGGAATTCATGAGCTAGGGTTAGACACAAATAGGCTATACAAATCGATTGTCTTCATCTTGGTTGTTCTTATTGCTTGAATCGATTTGGCCAATCTGTTCATGATTTTAGGTTTATCTAGACAGCGAGAGTTGCTAGGTTGCTAGAAGAAACCTTGATGAGCGATTTATTCATTACCTGCGAGAGTAGATGTATTGGAGAATTATGAACATATCAAACCTATTCGATAAGGCTTATCTGCGATTCTAATACCAACGAGAGTTAGAATTTTTATGTCGCTATATAAAGATATTAGTATCACGAGAGTGAATTAATATTATCTTCGTGTTTGAGTTCTGGACTTGTTCTTATTAATAGCCTGAATAGTTATTTGACATTTGCTCTGAATATCCTGCGAATTGCCTTGACCTAACACCTGCTTATTTATTGTTTAAAACTGATTTGCTTTCATTTACTTGCATAGCTACAAGAAATCTGGATATTTATAGCGTCCAAAAAACGCTATCTAAAGCTATCGTAGCGGATTTAGAAACGCTGTGTCTGCCCCCGCGATAATAGGTCCAAGACCTACCGTAGCGTTTTTTTTATTATGCTATAATAGTTACGTATATGATAGCGTTTTATTTAATACAATTGTATATTTTACAATAGCATTTAGAAAACGCTAATGAAATATATATATATATATTTATTTTTTTTTCTTTTTTACTCGATGATGCATAGAACTATATTAATATATTTTGTTATTTATTAAAAAAATATTTCAATTTATTTATAGAAAGGTATATAATTACATAATAAAAGTTTACAAAGTATGACAAGTATTTTACAACCAACAGACATTCTTGCGAATCAGGGTGAAGAGCTTTGAGTAGAGCCACGAACTTCAATGTATTCTCTATGTTGCACCATCTCAGCTTCCATGCAACTCTTGTATTCTCTTTGATCTTCAATGACACAGCTATTCCTTGTTCTTCAACAATATGAGACAGAGCAGCATGAGTTGAGCACGTAATATGGAGCAGAAGAAGTAAATGTTGTTCGAGAAAAAAAATGTGTACTTGGTTCTACCGTTGAACAAAGAAGTTTCAAACTTCCTCCTATTCCTCATTGGTTTCATGACTAGCTTCTTGACCTTCGTTTGATCTGTCCTGGCTCTGCAATTAAAATTAGAGATTACTGTCTAAGTTCTCAAGATATGCTAATAATGTCTTCTCAGTAAGAAGATATTTACCGAGTAGGCAGGCCTGTTACTCGAAAAATTAAGAGCAGAGTTTAACGCAGCTAAAGCTTCAGCCATTTGCCTTGGTCCTTGGTTCCCACTATTATACTTATCCTCCACAGCATGGTGAGTGCCAAATAACATGACTGCCTTTTTCTGGAATGAGTTTCCTTGCACCTGTTTAAAACATTCAAGAAAGTTCCATTTAAGCCACAAATGTACAAATCAGAGTTATCTAGTTATATATGAAGCCACATTTTCATGCTAGTCACTAACTAAACATATGTCGAGGAGAGAAAAACTTACAATAGCTTTAGAGGGATCCCAAGTAAAGAAAGTGGTGAAGAAGCACGGTTCGTTCCCTTCGTTGATTTTGTATAGTGGAACTTTGGGAGACAAGCCTTCCAAGGAAGCATCAAGATTTATGTATTTCTGCCCATTATAAACCATCTCAATGAGCAAACAGTAGAAAACGCAAAAGGAGAAGCAAAGTTGATAATGAAAAAATTACTTCGCCAATATCAGCTACAGTTTGCTTTTCCTTTGAGTCCACACATTGACCAACCCATACAAAAAGTTAAGCATGTGTGTAAATCTTGAGCAAACTTCAGAGATATATATCCTCTGTTAACATATCATCTTGAGCAAAGTTGTAAATCTCTTCAACCTGTTGCAGAGCATAATTGTTAAAAAAATTATTAACTGAAAAAAGGAAGTATTAACACCACGATACGACTGGTTACTTACTCCTTCATTTATTCTCCTCTTATACAAGAGAGGAATCTCTATCTCTTCTTGACAATTAATTATTAGATGAATCTCTCTTCTGTTTCTCCTGCTCGCTGAATCCATGGGTGCCTTGCAAAGAAACAAATTAAAAAATTCTAAATTAGTCATAAACACTCAGACTGTAACTGAAACTTCGGATCAATGGCAAATTATTTGGGATTTGATGAGAATAATCTGTCTATTCTATTTCGAGGGTTTAGTTAAAATGATTAATGGAAAATTATAAACTTACTTAGGCGGAAAACGGAGGTTTCCTCGGAGGACAGCTTCGAAATTCTCCTATGTCGTCTCGCCGTAGAACGGAGGAGCTCCGGCGAGCATCGTGTACAAAACAACACCGGCGCTCCAGAGATCGACCTTCTAACCATACGAATAACCCATCAGAACCTCCGACGCCACGTAATACGGCGTTCCAACCACGCCTTCGGTGGTCTCGCCTTCACCCAACCAAATCCCTGACCCGAAATCGCAGATCTTAATAGTATCGTTCCGTAGATCTACGAGAACGTTCCCTGGCTTGATGTCCCTGTGGACGACGCCGTATCGCTGGCAATCTGACAACGTCTAAAGCATCTGTTTAGCGAACAAAGCCATCTGAGACTTGGAGAAGGTTCCGGAAGAGATGAGACAGTCATAGATCGAAACAGAGGGATCAACAAGCTCCATGAAAATGGAGAGAGTGGGATCGGTGTCGACGAGATCGTGTATCTGAACGATGTTTGGGTGATAGGACAAGAGAGATGAACGGCCGGAAATTGGGAGTGGCTGCGGCGAGAGAAGAGTGAGACTTTGCCCTTTTGGAGATTGAGAGAAAACCTATCTTTTTTGTTCTTACTCTGTGTTTCTATGTACTATATTTTTGTAGCGTTTGTAAATTTTGAAACTAGTGTATCAAGTTTTTGGCACCCTTACCGGGACCAAATTTTTACCTTTTGATTACGGCTAAATTTCTAGACTAAGAATCCTATTAAATTCCTTTTCTGTTTTTCTTTTACTTTGCGTTTCAGGTGTATGACCAAGAGCACAAGGAGTAGGAATAACGAGGATCTTGTCAGTTTATCTAACGACGAACTAGCAAGAAGGGAACGAGAGAACATGCAGAGACGCAACACACCTGTTCCGGAACAAGAAACATCTGAGATGGGCGATCAACCAGCCATTGCAGCTCAGCTGCAACAACTTCAAACAGCCATGTAGCAGCTGCGCTTGCAGCAAGAGTGGCAGCTCGTTCAACAACCGGCATTCGGGGACAAAGACGCAGCACATGCTTATTACCAGGATCGATCTGCGATTGTCACTCCAACCATTTTGAGGCAAGATTATGAGATCAAGCCCCAGATGATTGCGCTCGTCAAGCAGCATCTCTTTCATGGCCTACCTGCTGAAATCCCGATGGATCACATCGAGAACTTCGAAGAAATTTGCAGCACAACCGGCTCCAATGGTGTGTCTCCAGATTTCTTGAAGTGCAAGCTTTTCCCCTTCTCTCTTGTGGGAAAAGCATCACTGCGGTTAAAGTCTTTACCACCATGCTCCTTGGCGACTTGGGCTGATGCTAGATCGGCCTTCTTGGACAAATTTATACAAAGTCGAAGACCGCTGCTTTGAGGAGTAAGATATCCACGTTTGAGCAACTTCCGGAGAGACCTTTAACGAGGCATGTGAACGTTTCAAAGAGTATAAGCGTGAGTGCCCTCACCACGGCTTTAGTGACGAGCAACTGCTCAGCACCTTCTACGACGGAGTGGAATGGGACTATAGAAACGCCCTGAATGCAGCCAGTAATGGAGACTTCTACACCAAATCCAAAGAAGGAGCTCTGGAGTTGATCGAAAACTTGGCCGCCAGCTCTAGCAACAAATCTGCGGAGTACGACAAGAAAAAGGTCAATAGCGTGGAGTCCAAGAAGATCGATGAACTCACAGCCAAGGTTAACCTTCTACTAAAGGGAAACCAGAAGTCGGTCCACTTCGTGGATGAGAATGGAGAAGAGCCCCTCGCCCAAGTCTTTGTAGAGGAAGCCAGTGAGGATCAGATGGAGGTCAAGTATGTGAATGGACAAGGGTTCAGGCAAAACCGCGGCTTCAATAACCAAGGTTTCAACACTCACCCGAACTTGTCCTACAGAAGCACTAATGTGGAGAACCCTCAGGATCAGGTTTTCCTAAGCAAGGAACCCAACCTCAGACGGGTTTTCAGAGAGGTTACTCCAACAATTATCAGAACCAGAACCAGCGATTCATCCCTAACCAGAACCGATTCCAAGGAGGGAGTCAGCCTAGGCATCCCTACAGCAATTCGCAGCCCCAGCAGTTTCAAAATCCGCTGCCTCCTTCTCCAGCAATCGGCTCTCAAGACGAGCTGAATAACATGATGCAACAACTCCTGGCTGGACAGCAGAAAGCCACAGCTGAAATTAATGCCAAGGTTGACACCATGTATGTGGATCTTAACGGAAAGTACGAAGCTGTGTAGACACACATGAAGCAGCTTGATATTCAGATTGCTCAGACTACTGAGTCGATAAAAAGGACGCCAGGAACTCTGCCTGGAAAAGTTGAAGCACCTAGGAAGGAGTTTGTCAACGCCATTGAGCTGAGAAGTGGGAAGACATTCCATGATGGTACAACCTCACGATCGGCAAAAGGTAAAGAAGTGGTGACTGAGTACGTGCACCCATCCGACGAGCACCTGCTCAGATCGAATCTAGGCACACAGGAGATTGGTGAAACAAGCCACCACTCAACGCACGCTGGATCATCATCTTCACCCTTTCGACATTCTGGAGGATGATACGACCGAGAACCCTAGCGGCTCATCCGAGCACGTGCTCGGTCAAACCAAACCGCTCACCTCAACACTGAAACCCACTACGATTCCAGAGAGAATGTACATGCCTAAGGTTCCCTACCCTGTACCACCAAGGAAATCTCGCAAGGACTTTGAAGATGTTAAGTGCAGGGAGATGCTCCAAGATCTCACAGTCAAGCTACCCCTCGCTGATGCTGTTCAGATGATACCGGCTCTCAAACGGTATATGAAAACTCTAGTTTCTGGGAAAATCGCTGAGGAGAAAAAGTGATGACGTTCTCAAAAGAGTGCAGTGCTGTCCTTTAGAACAAGGTTTTAAAGAAGAGAGGTGATCCTGGGTGATTTGTTCTATCTGTAACAATCGGCCCTATGACTTTCGCGTGTTTTCTATGCAATCTCGGTTGAACCTCATGCCCTACTCAGTAACCAAGCGTTTAGGCTTCACTAAGTTCAAACCCACGTGGATTTCCTTGGTTTTTGCTGATTGATCAACAAAGCTTCCTAAAGGACTTCTGGAGGACATTTACGTGCGAATAGGGGATACGCTTATTCCTGCCGACTTTGTGGTTCTGGAACTTGAGGAGGAGCCCAAGGACCCTCTTATCTTGGGCCGTCCATTCATATGCATAGCTGGTGCAATAATTGACGTCCAGAATGAAGTAATCGATCTTCAGCTAGGCGATATGGTGATGACATTCGAGATGGACAAGTTGCTGAAGAAGCCTATGTTGGACGGACAAACCTTCGTTGTGGAAGGCGTAGACATCGTCTACGATGAGGCAGCTGAAGAAATTCTCTGCCCGGATCCTCTTGAAACCGCTTTAACTCTAGCTGAACGAGAGCACGGTTTCATGAGTGAAGAAGCAGACAGCCTTGCCAAGATGCTAGACTCCAGCTGCAGGATGGAGCAGATGGTGGCCTACATGAGTATCGACGATGACAAGCAGATTCCTCGAGCACCTGCTCCGCCTCTCGATCCAATCGACGGCCCCTGGAGCGAGTTGAAAGCTCCTAAACTGGAGCTTAAAACTCTACCAGCCGGGCTCAGGTACGTATTTCTGGGAACAAACTCTACCTACCCTGTGATCATAAATGCCGATTTGAAAAATGTGGAAGTAGCCTTGCTCTTATGTGAACTTAGGAAGTATAAAAAGGCTATAGGCTACTCGCTTGCTGACATTCCTGGTATCTCGCCTGATCTTTGCATGCATAAGATACATCTAGAAGATGAGTCGATGAGTTTTATAGAACATCAGAGAAGGTTAAACCCGAATCTAAAAGATGTTATAAAGAATGAGATAATGAAACTTCTAGAAGCTGAGGTAATTTATGCTATATCTGATAGTACTTGGGTTAGTCCTGTTCATGTAGTCCCTAAGAAAGGAGGAATCACTGTCACTAAAAAAGATAAAGATGAGCTGATACCGACTAGGACTGTAACCAGCCATAGGATGTGCATAGATTACCGCACACTTAATACCGCAACTCGCAAGGATCATTTCCTCTCCCTCCCTTTTATCGATCAGATGCTTGAAAGATTTGCTAACCACCCTTACTACTTTTTTTTAGATGGTTATTCAGGTTTCTTTCAGATCCCTATTCATCCGGACGACGAGGAGAAAATGACATTCACATGTCCTTACAGCACATTCGCTTACCGACGCATGCCATTCGGATTGTGCAACGCCCCAGCGACCTTCCAACGATGCATGATGTCCATCTTCACCGACTTAATCGAAGACATCATGGAGGTGTTCATGGACGACTTCTCGGTGTACGGGAGCTCTTTCTCTGACTGTTTGTCTAACCTGTGCAGGGTACTCAAGCGATGCGAGGAGAAACATCTGGTTTTAAACTGGGAGAAGTGCCACTTCATGGTTAGGAATGGGATTGTGCTCGGGCATCGCATTTCAGAGGATGGAATCGAAGTGGACAAGGCTAAGATCGAAGTCATGATAAACCTACAACCTCCTATTTCAGTCAAGGGAATCCGCAGCTTTTTAGGCCATGCCGGTTTCTACAGACGCTTCATCAAGGACTTCTCCAAAATCGCTAGGCCTCTTACACGCCTACTCTGCAAGGAAGTGAAGTTTGAGTTCGATGACGCATGTCTCGAAGCTTTCCACACGATCAGAGGAGCCCTCATCAGTGCACTCATTGTGCAACCACCGGATTGGAGCCTGCCCTTTGGAGTGATGACAGACGCTAGTGATTACGCCGTTGGTGCGGTTCTCGGACAAAGAAAGGACAAGAAGCTCCATGTCATCTACTATGCCAGCCGAACTTTGGATGAAGTGCACTGCAAGCATGCCACAACCGAGAAGGAGCTTCTAGCTTTCGTCTTTGCCTTTGAGAAGTTCCGATCATATCTTGTCGGTTCTAAAGTCATCGTGCACACCGATCATGCGGCTGTCAAATACTTGCGGACCAAGAAAGATGCCAAACCACCGCCGCTCAGATGGATTCTTCTCCTACAAGAATTCAATCTCGGGATTTTTATCCTTACTCACCCTTGTATCTAATTGTTTTCTAGAGTTTTTGAGTATGTATCAGGAGATTTTAGGTAGCTTTGGAGCTGTTATTGGAGTTTTGAGCAATTGGAACCTTTGGAACGGAAAATAACCAGAATTGAAGAAAAGAAGGAAAATCCTGCGAAGTATCACCAACTCCAATCAGTGAGCACATGCTCCCGATTTTTGGCCACCAAGCGAGCACCTGCTCGCCACCGGAGAAAATAAAGGGGGGACGACTTAACCTAATCCCGCCGCCAAAAGGAAGGAGAGCAGCAGCCTCTGTCTTCTGATATAAATACTCCTCTTGGTCTTAGTTTTTTTAGAAGACCTTTATCTTTGCTTTTGGCTTTTAGCTTTTCAATACCTATAGCTTTTACTTGTAAGGGAGAAGATCTTTGCTACAATTTGGAGAAGAATTCTGAACCCTAGTACTTCTATTTTTAATATCGATTTTATGCATTCTCTTAATTCTTCTGCTTTGTTTCTTCCTTCTTTGATTATATCTGAGTAGATCTATTAGTTAGGTTAAAGTTTTCAAGGGAATTCTTGAGCTAGGGTTAGACATAAATAGGTTATACAAATCAATTGTCTTCATCTTGGTTGTTCTTATTGCTTGAATCGATTTGACCAATCTGTTCATGATTTTAGGTTTATCTAGACAGCGAGAGTTGCTAGGTTGCTAGAAGAAACCTTGATGAGCGATTTATTCATTACCTGCGAGAGTAGATGTATTGGAGAATTGTGAACATATCAAACCTATTCGATAAGGCTTATCTGCGATTCTAATACCAACGAGAGTTAGGATTTTTAGGTCGCTAGATAAAGATATTAGTATCACGAGAGTGAATAATATATCTTCGTGTTTGAGTTCTGGACTTGTTCTTATTAATAGCCTGAATAGTTATTTGACATTTGCTCTGAATATCCTGCGAATTGCCCTGACCTAACGCCTGCTTATTGTTTAAAACCGATTTGCTTTCATTTACTTGCTATTCACGATTTTGAACCAACCATTATTGAATCCGTTAGCTCTTAATTTAGCTCATTAAATCAAAACGTGAACTTGGTCTTCGTGGGATCGACCCCTAAATACTACTATGAATTGCTGTGCACTTGCAGTTAGCCCTGGGAATATTATCCTGGATCCGGATCCGGATCCGGATCCGCTCCGTATCCTTTCCAAAAATCCGGATATCCGGAAGGCCGGATCCGAGATCCGCTCCGTATCCGCTCCGAAAATCCGGATATCCGGAAGGCCGGATCCGGATCCGGATAATAAAACTCTGGATCCGTCCAAACGGATCCGGATCCGGATATCTGAATTTTCAAACCCGAATATCCGGATCCAGATCCGGTTCCTTTAAATATAATATATTTTCTATATTATTAATGAATTTTTAAGTATATTAAGATTTATACATAAAAAATAAGCTTAAAATATTTTTATAATAATCTAATTTTGTTTTTCTAATATTATATTATATATTTATATTATATATATTTCTTTTTGTAAAAATAAATAAATATAAGTATTAATTTAATGTTATTTTAATATTTTAATATATTTTGTACGGATCCGGATATCCGCGGATATCTTGATATTTAGGCGGATATCCGAAATCCGGATATCCGGAAGCCCCGGATCCGGATCCGATAGTGCAAACATGGATCCGGTCGGATCCGGATACTTCAAAAAATCCGGATATCCGGATCCGTCCGAGGGCTACTTGTAGTAGGAAATAGGGTTTAAAACTCATGTATAAAAAACGTGAATGATTTCCTGGTGAGAGAAGACCTGACAAAGGCAATAAAGATCAATTTGAGGATATAAATAATTTTGATGATAGAATAAGAACAACCTCAAAGACCTGAATTTAGTATGAGAAACTATGGAAATCCATGTGAATTGTAGAGTTTCACCGACCATATTGTTCGAAGCAACATCTTCCTCCCCCCATATTCCTTAGACGGACTATAACCGAAATTTTGGTAAGCATCAACATACTCATGCACTATTTTTGTACAAAAAATTCTATAGCAATGTATGATAAAGAATACTGCACAAAAGAGTACATATTTGAATTTTTCATTATTTTTATTTAATTTTTTTTGTTTATTAGATTTGTCTTGTTGGATGAGGACCCAATTTCATTATGTTATGTTGAGATAGAAATGAACAGTGCCAGAGTGTTTTCACGTTTTCTCTGCAGTAACAGAAATGTCATCATCAACTTGCCATCAACATGTCACGCCAAGAGTGATGTGGTGTTAGCTACAAATAGGTGGTCAAGGACAAAAAAAGCTTCAGTTGCCAAAATTAGAAATAAAATTTTAGTACATTTTTTTATCAATTTGATGTGTACAGTCGAATCAAAATAGATTAATTTCTATAATGTAATTCTAGTACTCGTTGTTCTAATACATATCTTTCGGTATTTATCATTTAGTTGAACAATAAACAATATATGTGGACAAACCGCTTCCTCTCTTTCGCGGGTCGCCTTCAGTTGATAAAATCAGTCTTGATGAGTATCTCTAACTTCTGGGCTTCTGCATATTGTCTCCCTGGTGCATGTATGAAAGAGAGAGAGAGTATATGCTCTTCCTTTCTCTGGTCCGGGCCTGAACTGAATACTAAGAAAGCAAAGATTGCTTGGGAGAACATTTGTAAACCATTCAGTGCAGGCGGTCTGGGCTTACGTCGGCTCAAAGGGACAAACACGGTTTCTATCTTGAAGCTATTTGGCGTATGCTCACTACTGATTCCCTTGTCGGAGTTTTAATGTTCTTTTCCACATCCATGAACCTAGAGAGCTTGTCGGAGCCAATTCCCAGAATGTGGCTAAATATGTAACATCCCGATTTCTGGTATATATGGAACATATGTGGGAGAGGTTAAAAGAATTGATTTGGCTACCTATGTCACCAAAGTGCACTTACCTTTTCGGTTAACCATCCCGAAAGAACTCCAGAGTTAAGCGTGTTTGAGCTGGAGTAGTGGAAGGATGGGTGACCTACCGGGAAGTGATTCGCGGTACCGTGTGAGTTAGGAAAAAACACGGGGAACGGTCATGTGGTGATTGCAGGGACAGTATATCATGACTTTCGAGCCTCCCGAATAACGCACCGACCGTCGGACAGGGGTGGGGCCCACGAGCCCGACTGAGGGATGGGTGACTCACCGGTAGGGGCGGTTGGGGCGTTATAAGTGGTATCAGAGCTGGTTAGCCGTCCCAGTGCTGACCTGGGAGGCGTTCTGGGACTGGTTGTGGTGTGCAACGAGGATGTTGCACTCTGAGTGGGGGTGAATTGTAACATCCCGATTTCTGGTATATATGGAAACATATGTGGGAGAGGTTAAAAGAATTGATTTGGCTACCTATGTCACCAAAGTGCACTTACCTTTTCGGTTAACCATCCGGAAAGAACTCCAGAGTTAAGCGTGCTTGAGCTGGAGTAGTGGAAGGATGGGTGACCTACCGGGAAGTGATTCGCGGTACTGTGTGAGTTAGGAAAAAACACGGGGAACGGTCATGTGGTGATTGCAGGGACAGTATATCATGACTTTCGAGCCTCCCGAATAACGCACCGACCGTCGGACAGGGGTGGGGCCCACGAGCCCGACTGAGGGATGGGTGACTCACCGGTAGGGGCGGTTGGGGCGTTATAAAATCTTCTACAAAAAGCATATTGGGAATGGAAATGGTACGCTGTTTTGACAAGAGAACTGGTCGGACAAGGGAATCCTGTCTGATATCTTTGAACACCATGGATGTATTGATTTTGGTATACGAGCCAATTCGTCCATGGGGGAGGTCCTGCGCACCCATAACAGAAGGCGCCACCACCATAATGCGGCTCTAAATGATGTCGAAGTCCTCATTGTTTCTTGTCGTGGCTCGATGAGGCTGGAGGAGGATGATATTGCGCTATGGAAGCGAGCATCAGGCTTCAAGCCAAAGTTCTCAACTCAAGAAACCTGGAAGCTGCTTCAAGGAGACTAAATCGCTCTAGCTTGGCCTCGAGCAGTCTGGTTTACTAACGCTACACCGAAATTCACTTTCATTCACTGGCTGGCTATGCATGACAGGCTCAGCACTGGCGATCGTATGAGCAAGTGGAGTGGGTCTCTTGACTCCGACTGTTGTCTCTGCACGGGGGAGAGGGAAACTAGAAACCACTTGTTCTTCACATGTTCTTACACATCTCAGCTCTGACACTTACTCACTAAGGGACTCCTGCGACAACACTACACAACATATTGGATGGGGATTCTTCAGATCACTTCTGGGAACATCCTCGACAAAACCTCTCTGTTCATGGTTCGATACGCTTTCCAAGCTGCACTGCACGCCATCTGGGGTGAGCGGAATCAGCGGCGTCATGGTACAGCGCCTACACCCCTGGCCCAGCTCGCACGCAGAGTCGACAAGACCATTCGGAACCGCCTAAGCCTCCTTCGCAACTGAGGAGAAAACAACTTTGAAGACATCCTTTGGTTTGCCACAAGAATCTAATTTTTGGCTGCATAAACTATATGATACTCTGTAATTCTATTCTCTCTCAAACAAAGATGCTCTGTATTTGAGTCCAAAAGTTTTTTAGATGAAAAAAATTTAAAATTCATTCAAAAAAAATAAACAATATATATTCTTTATGGTTGATGAACTCTTTTTTTTATACCACACACAAATATATTTCATTCTATATCAATAAAATAAGAGGACAAACTGTTTAGTCGATTTATCTTTTAAATTTTTAACTATTTTATAAAATAGATTTTTATTAGTAATTATTTTAACAATATGTGTTAAGTGATCCTTTATTCAGAGCTGATAAATACCCGCTTCGCTGAATAAAGGATCACTTCTTTATCTTATATTCGTCTCGGATGGATAGTTCCATGTGAGAGATGAAGTTGGTTGGTCTCCCCTATTTCCTACAGTCTTTGTCATATCCCTCTCCCTCCTCAGAGTTCCTAGTTGCTTTTCGGTACTGAAATCGTAGAGGGACCCAGCCACCGAAACTTCATCCACCATGGTAATTTTACGGTTATGTAATTCCTGTTTTACCCAGCCTTGTAGTCCATCAATAAAACGGAACACAAAGTATATTGAGAATCTGCAAAGTAGGGTTAGTAAAATCCTTAACATACCCTACCATTAACAATTCCTTAGAAATTCATATATGGACCAGCTCCAGAATACACACACAAAAAATATCTGAAACTCAAATGAAAAGTAGTGTGTGTAAAATGTTAACTTTTTGGTCTGTCCCAAATCGATATCCAGATAATTTATTACCACCCTCACAGCCTCACTAAGCGGAAAATTGATCTCAGGTTTAAGATTTGGATAAAAAATAGAGCAAAAGACAATTTATTGCTATTTGCTAGTCATGTCACCAAATATCTCTTAAGTCAACACAAGTAAGGACTATCGAAGGAACGGTATTGCGTTCATCAAGGAACGGTTGCTCATGGAGAATGTCCTCCTTGCAACTGAACTGGTAAAGGACTATCATAAGGAAAATATCTCCCCTAGATGCACCATGAAAATAGACATATCGAAGGCCTTCGACTCTGTCCAGTGGCAGCTTCTCCTCAACAGTTTTAAAGCAATGGAATTCCCTCCATTGTTCACTCACTGGATTGAACTCTGTGTTTCTTCACCGTCCTTCTCCGTTCAAATGGGGAGCTTGCGGGATACTTCCAAATCACCCAGTGGCCTAAGGCAAGGATGTTCTCTGTCACCCTATCTATTCGTCCTCTGTATGAACATTCTCTCTCACTTGATAGATAAAGCTGCTATAAACCGACCCATTGGGTACCATCCAAAATGTGATTCTCTTCAGCTTACGCATCTCTGCTTTGCAGACGATTTTCTTATCTTTGTTGAAGGAACAAAACGATCAATTGAAGGAGTGCTCAGGATCTTTGATGAATTTGCAGATATCTCAGGTTTAAACATAAGTATTGAGAAGTCCGCACTCTATCTCGCGGGAATCAAAGACCAACAAAAGGAAGAGATAACAGATTCCTTTCCCTTTGCCATCAGTCAATTTCCAGTCAGGTACTTGGGACTCCCTCTGCTCACCAAACAAATGAAAAAATCAGACTACGCGCCCTTGGTGGATCGCATTCGCTTGCAGATGAGCTCTTGGAGAACTCGTTTTCTCTCCTTTGCAGGAAGACTGCAACTCCTTCAATCTGTTATTGCGAGTATTGTGAATTTTTGGATATCTGCTTATCGCTTATCGAGTAGATGTATTACAGAGATTGAAAATTTATGTGCAGCTTTTTTATGGTCTGGACCAGACCTGAAAACTACTAAAGCAAAAGTAGCCTGGAAGGACGTTTGCAAGACAAAAAAGGAGGGAGGTCTGGGTATTAGTCTCTGAAAGAAGCAAATAAAGTCGTGTGCCTAAAGTTGATTTGGAGAATCTTGAAGGGTGATTCTCTCTAGGTGAAATGGTCACGCAGAACACTACTCAACAACTGCTCCTTTTGGTCGGTTTCAATAACTCAAGCAGGATCTTGGATGTGGAAAAAGCTTTTAAAATACAGAGATTTGGCAAAGAGTTTTCATAGAAAAGAGGTGAGGAATGGTGACCAGACTTCTTTTTGGTATGACCATTGGTCGGATTTGGGAAGGCTGATTGATCTCACTGGATCACGTGGGTTTATTGCAATGGGTATTCCGGAAAATGCTTCTGTTGCCTATGCTCGTGCAACACAGAGACGACAACCCTACCGATCTCAGATATTAAAGGATATTGATGCTGTTTTGGTTAGATTTTCAGATTCTACTGCTGGTATGGATGTGGATCTATGGCGCAGCTCAGAAAATACCTACTCGGAAAAATTTACATCTAAAGGTACCTGGAATCTTCTTCGGAACATTAGTTTGAAGCAAGAATGGTATGTTGGGCTATGGTTCAAGCACTCTACACCTAAATTTCGTTTCATGACATGGCTGGCCATACGGGATCGACTCACAACTGCAGATAAAATACAAGATGGAACACTGGATCGTTTGTTGGATGCAGTCTATGTGATTGTGATTTAGAGACAAGAAACCATCTCTTCTTTGTTTGCCCTTATGCTTCTGAAATTTGGAGAGCTATGTCTTTTACCTTGCTGGGAAATGATTTCTCACTCGATTGGATCGCTTGGTGGTCCTACTTCATAGTCTTGACAGAGAGAGGATTGCTTTTTTTCTATTTAGATATGTACTCCAAACAATTCTCTACCATATCTGGCAGGAAAGGAACAAACGCAGACATGGTGACACCCCATCAACAACTTCCCAGCTAATCAAGACCATTGATGAGACGGTTCGTAATAGACTGCTGAGCATAAGAAGGCTTAAAGATCATGCATACGAAGATGCTTTGGGAAATTGGTTTGCCTTTACAACCCAATCTCCCTCCTTCTGAATCATTGTAATCTCTTTTAAATCTCATTTAAAGCTAAAAACATCTCTTGTATCCTTTAGAGGAAAAATGGATTTTTCTTTCGAAGTTAATTTAACATTTATTTCAAAAAAAAAATCGAAATTCTTATAAAAATATAGATACCATACCACACAGCTATACAACATGGTACGGTTTTAATTTGATCCAGTTCTTATTTTTATCTTGGAATAAGGTTACAACAATATTTTGAGCGCTCTTGATTTTTGATAGAAATAACATCAGAAGCAAAAGATAACAGCAGAGTACATGATTGAGTGTGAAGACTAATACATCTGCATCCTCAGTGAGCAAAGCCTCTTAGTTTTAACTCGATTGCCTCAGCTCTGGCATTGTTGGTCAGACACTGCATATGGATGTACCTCTTTGTACCCACGTCGAAAGCGAGATGGTTTGTGGATTCGATACCCAAATTTCTTGAAACAGAGCTCCCAATGAAAATGTGATGCTTTTACTTTGTTCGAGTTGCATTGCGGATAGGCTCATAACCTAAATGATCAGCCTTTTTTAAAGTAACCGGATCTCTAGTCTTGGGATTAATACCAAAACACTTAACCCGCCATATATATTTGGCTGATCATTGCGCTTTTCTAAATAAGTTTAGGAAAATATTCAACCTTTTATAGTCCGCTGTGGTTGGAGTTTCAGTGGGGTAATCATCATCATTTTCGGTGTAAGAGCTTCTTTGCTCCATCCATAAAGATGACTCCCAAGATGTGGTCTCAGCTTCTTCAGTCTCATAAACCAAAGAGAAGCCACACTTCATCACCTCGCAGTTTGCAACAGCACTTGTACCATTTGTCACTCCAAATGTAAGGGAAACTTTATTGGCTGATGAAAACTGTTGACGTTTCTCTATGTTGAACCAAGTGGTGTAGGCAATGAATACGTGATCCGACTCAACAGTATGTGGCTCATCGCCTGGTAAAGACCAACCACCAACAACAAAACTTTCCGGGCTCAAGGATGCGTTGGTGAACTCACATGTGCATTTCACTTGGAGACTGTTCTTCTGGTGTTTGTACTCCTTAAACGAGACTACAACAGATAGAGCTATACCGATAAATCTACCTGCATTCCAATGTTGAGGAAGCTCCAGCTTTAAGACTGATCCTAATGCATGATGGTTGAACCATGCAGGTATGTCACATCCAGGAAAGCAAGTACTGATCAAGGATTTGAAAACAAAATCCTGCAAATCAAAGTAAATCATAAGATGTGGATGTTTGAGGACAGATAATAGAGAAACAGAGAAGAGAAGGGATAATACCTGATTATATCGATCATCTGACATCAACTCACTTTTCTTCTGGACATAAGATATGATAGCATTCTTTGAGACTTGTTCCAGTTCATGACAGTTGGTTAAAATGAAAGTGGAATGCATCTGCTCGGTCGGCATCAGAAGGGCTAGTGGATTGGCGACTGTTCTTAGCGAAGTACAGCCATGTGCATTTAAGCACTGCAGATTCGGTGGAAGTCTCGGAAGAGATGTGAGATTCTTACAATGCTTTAACTCGAGCCACTTTAGATGGAACATTTGGCCCATGTCAAACTGTAGGCTGCAAATTTGATCATTCCTGCTTAAGCATAGACGCCGCAGAGAGGATAAGTCGAAAATACTGCTTGGCATCTCTGTTATTGATGTTCCATCAAGCAGTAAAACCCGCAAATTTTCCATGTTCTCCTTAACATCGGGGAAAATCTTGAGCCTTGAGCAACGGGAGAGTTTGAGTTCTTGAAGAGATTTCAGCTTCCCAAGACAATCAGGAAGAGTCGCAAGATTTCTGCAGTCTTTCAAATTCAAGAAGTTGAGATTGTGAAGATTACCAATGGCCGGAGGAAGTCCATCTATTGCAGTGCCGTTTAAGTAAAAAGTTCTAGACTTTCTGAAATCACCTCAAATCTCTTAAGATTTGAGCAGCCAGTGAGAATGAGAGTCTTCAGAAAATCCATTGTGATATTTGGCACAGACAAGAGACTTTCACACCCTCTTAGATTCAGGAAAACAAGTTTCTTCATCTTTTGCATCTCCTCAGGTAACTCCTTCAAACTCGTGCAGCCTTCCAGGTTTAATCTTAAAAGATTTGGTGCATCCGATAGACTTGAAATGGAAGTTAACTCTTTCGAGTGACTTAGATCGACCCACTTCAGTTTTGGTGCAAGCTGTAAGGACAAAGCAGAACTCTATACCATCAGTAAAAAATATGCAAGCTTAATTTAGTATATGACTATCTGGAGAGATACAAACCTTATCACAGCTCCACAAACGGGTAATCTTGCTGTAAGGCAACCTAAGATCGATAAGATTTTTTGGTTCAAAACCTGACGGAAGTTCCTTCCCTGAGAATTTCATCCAGTCGAGATATCGGACGCTATTATCTTTTGGGAACTCAATTCCGTCTGGTAAGTTTAACTTGCACCGAGCTTCAGAGTGCGTAAGACAGAGAGAATAGTAGACTTTCAGGTACCGTAGATTACTCATACTTACAAAAGCTTGGTTGTCCAACGGCTTCTCCTCCATATTAGACATGTCTAAGATAATACCTCTTACCTTGTCTTTTCCCTGTTAATCAAATAATTAATAGAATGTACTGCATGTACATATCGATATGAAACTCTTTTAATGCATTAAGTCTAAAAACTTTTAACTTATACACTCACCTCTTTGTTTCTCAGCGCATCAGTAGTAGACCCTGCAAAATTTGACGGAAATAACAAATATTTTCCTCTACTTGTTTCAACAAGCTCCATAGCCATTGTATATAGTAGATCATTCATCTCAACTCGACCATCAAGTACGACAATCAAGAACTTGTCTACAAGCTCTCTAAATTCCTTCCCTGCTTCGGCAGATTCAGGGTCAAAAGAATCAAGTAAACTTCTGACGTAGTTCTCATCTTGTGATCTAAAGAAATTGGCTATATCAAGAAACGCATCAATCTGCTGCTCGTTTAGTCCATCGAAACACGTTCTCAACACCTTTCTGATCTCCTCATTGGAAACTTGTGTGAGTGTTCTAAGTCTTGCTTCCCAGTGATCCTCGTCTTTCCCACGAAGCTCCTCACCAAATTCCTTGACAGCTAATGGGTTGCCTCCTGTAAAATCCACAAACTTTCGCGACAGCTCCATGAAATTTCCTTCAATAGTAGTGCAGATTTGAGCCCTAAAGAGCTCTAAACCCTCCCTCTCATTCAATCCAGGGACCTCGTAGAGATCACAGACAAACCCCTCGGTCAATGACTTGTCCCGTGTCGTGATAACGATCCTGCTCCCCTTCTTAATCCAATCCCTCTTCCCCATAAGCGGCTCGATCTGTTTCTTGTCAGTCACGTTATCGAATACAACCACGACTTTCTTCTCCATTAGAAGATTCTTCCAATCTTCAAGTGAATTCCCATCGGCAAATCTTAAGTTGGGATAATCTTTCTTCAATAAACCTTCCACAAGTGTCCTCTGCAACCAATCCGGTGCCTGTTCCTTCGATTTATCATTGCCGAACTTAATGAACAGGTCACGACCGATCTGCATCTTAAGCTTGTCGAAGAGCTCCTTGGCGAGATAGGTTTTGCCGATTCCAGCCATCCCGACGAGTCCAAGAGTACGAGTTTCGTCGTCATTGCAGTCCACATCCAACTTTTCTTCCAATTGCTTCCGCCGTTGTTCTCCTGGCTCAGTACTGCTTGATGCTTTGTTGTGAAATTTTGGGGGTTTAGGAATTTCTTCTACTCTTTCCTCACGTAACTTAGCGTTCTTTTGACTTTGCCACCAAATTACGTCTAGGGCATCATTAACCTTTGTGACAATCTTATCCACGAAAGCCGTTTCCTCGCTGTTAAACAAAAACATAATATAGTTAATAATGGTTGATTCACAAAAAAACAAAAAACAAAAAACAGTGTGATTCACCAAATGTTCTTTTCTATCCGATTTTTAATAAATGCATCATGCATGCATGATAATTGGCGATAGGCATGTCCATTTTATGACAGTTTATATTCATCCTAAATTCTTGATTTTTTTTTCTTTTTAATCAAAAATTATTGATTCTTTTTTATATATCCGGTGTATATTTGATTTCATTTAAATAATTTTTTTCAAACTGATAAATAGTATATTAAGGTATATTGAATATATAATTTGAGAAAATTTTAAATGATTTGATTATTTGAGCTTTTAGATGATATTAGATGAATTAAGGAAGTTATTGTGTTTTTAGTTAACAAAAAAACTCTAGAATCACATCTAAAATTATGAGATTTAATTTTTATATTTTAACTAAAAAAATTCACCTAAAAACCTTAAAATCACCAAAATCTGTTAAAATACACTATTTAAAATCATTCCAATAATGTTGGGTTTCAAAGTATATTTTAAACTCACAAGTTCAATAACACTAATTTTAAAACATCTGTTAAAATTCATGTTCAAATAATGGTGAATTTATTATTTTATACAAATCACTCCAAATCTTTTAAAATCACATATTGATCTCCAATCTTTTAAAATCACATATTCATGAATACACCCCTACATTATCTCCAAAATTATCCTTTCTAAAAAATAAAAATAAATACTTAAAAATTATTTAAAACTTTTAAAATTATCCTAAATATTTGTACTGAAGTTGATATTTATCCAAATATGTTAAAAGTTTGGAATGTGATCTTATCTACGGAGATTTACACAAACTTGCTCGAACCGTACCGTCATCATTTTGTAAAAGTAAAATGAAATAATCCAAAGTAATACGTACCCGCTTCCGTCATATATCAAAGCCGCTCTGCTCAGGACATCCTGCAAAGCCGCGTCCCACTTCACAATCTGATCGCCTCTAACACAACCTGGTTCTCTCCACAGATTCAGTAGGTTAACACCGAACTTACCTTTAAGCCCTTTCACAATAGATGTGTCTAGCTTGTAGAAGATCGGAATGACCAAAAGATTTCTGCATCCTTCCCCTTCTGTGCTACATTCCTTCATCTTCACCAGCTCATTCAGACACCATTTCGACTCCGTGTACTTGCTCGATAAAATCGCCAACGCTATCTTGGACTCCTCGATTTTTTTGAAAAGTGTTATGAGTTTTTGGCCCCGAACCATATCAGAGTCCATGAAAGCATTGATCCCCCTCCGGACCATGCTTTGTGGAGATGGGAGACGAAATTATTACGCAGTTCTTTTCCTCGGAAGTTGATGAACACTTGTGGTCCTACGTTGACTTTGGAACAAGAAGACGTTGTCACCATCGTGAACTTTTTTTTTTGTTATTATTTATTTTTTTAGAATATGTTGTTACTTAGACTGATATTTTGTTTTATCGATTTGCAACATATGATATGATTGACGTCCAGTTATTTATACCTCGAACCAATTCGAAAGACCGCGTTCTTCCTCAAGACTAAGACAATTGTACATAGTTTATTCTTATAGACCAATTCTTACCACAATGTTAATAAATATGCTTGAAGAAAACTTCTAACAACTTAAGAAATTAAATATAGACAACACAACTCGTCTATTATACTTGGTTTACTCTTTAATTTCAAGTTGGGAATTTCGTTTTTCTAATACCCATAGAACACGATCGATTGTTAAGTACTTGATATGATAAAAGAATGTCAAACACAACTCGGCCGTCTTCAAATGTATATGTTAGTAAATTGGCGTGATCAATCCATATTGAAGCCACAGAGGAGTTAACTACTTCTTTTTTTGTCGTCAGGAGTTAACTACTTAAAAAGAAAAATTACGTTATAACTCACTACAAGAGTTCTGCAACGCTGATACAATTTGCAAGAATTTAAGACAAATGATAAATGTTAAAAATAAAATTTTATGAACAAATTAGTCACCAAAATGCCGTAACTTGCAATAGAATTTTTTTTTCTATACTTAAATTTGTATTTTAATTATGAAAAATTTACAACTATATATTTGTAATGATTGAATCTTGTTTGTCTTGAGGTGATAACCATGATGAGGATAATATGTATAATATTATTTGAGACTTTAGTTTTATATGTGTCACGTTCACTGTCATTTAAATGACAATTACAAAGATATTTTTAATAAATTAAATTAACATTATTAATTATCACTATTATTATTTTTTCTTTTAGTTTATTTTTTTTCTTAATTAGTAACTTTATTCCAAAGTATGTTTTTTTAAAAGTAAAAATATGTTGACAGAAAAAGTAAAAATATCTCAAAAATTTTGTAATATTATTTGAGAAATCTATTTTTATATTTCGTGTTCACGCTAATTTTCTCAAGGTTAATTATGTAAATAATCTTAATAAATTAAATTTAGTGTATTGCATTATACTTTCTTAGATTAGACTATATATTTTAAATAACTGCATTTAAAATGTTGAAAAAGCATTTAAAATATATTGAAAATGCGTGACTCAGATATATCTGATTGGTTAAAAATTCTATATCATGCTATTAAATTCAAGATTTGAATAATTCAAATCCAAGAACATTCCCTCTCTTTGCTATTTTTTAAGTATAGTTTTTTTTTTTTTGACAACCTATTTTTAAGTATAGTTAGAAAATAATATACTGGTTTTATAAGGTTTGGAGATCGCATCTCACATAATGCATATATTTGATTAATGTAGATTTTACATAACGGTCAGGGGCCAGGGACTATTTTATTAATCGGCCCAATAAGATCAAGTTTAAAGAAAAATCCAGTTGCAGGAGCCCTTACATATATGGCACTAACTTCGAATCAGCCTGGTGTGTATAGAAAAATATAACCAATATACAGGCTGGGTAGAACTGTCAAACGATTTCTGATGAAATCTCAAAATGAAAACTTTAATGGTATTTTGTACCGTACAACTTACTCGATGTGGATAGTGGAAATTTAGTTGAAACACATTTTGTCAACTGAAATGGTATTTTGTTTTCCTTAATTATGAGACCTCTGCTGACAAAAGAAAAAGAAAAATCTTCTGCTTCTCCAGTTTCCGCCAAATTTCATTGAAGAATGATTTTGTGAAAAAAAATACTTTAAAATATTGTATTCTATCTATTTAGAAAATCCATGAAAATAAGAAAAACTATTTGGACAATTATCATAAACATTCAACAATTATATTTTGTTAAAACTGTATTTATATGATATATCATTTTATGAAGAAAACTTTTTTTCGGAAATAGTTATAACTAGATCTTTTTGGTTCTTTCGTCAAATTGTGTTAATTTTTTTTTTTATAAGAAACATATTAAATATCTTAAGTTCTTTTTTCCCTTTTTTATAGATTTGAAGCTTTCCCTAAAAAAAAAGTTATATTGTCTTTATGTCTTTCAAATAATTTTTTTCATCACTTTAGTCTCGTAGTTTATCTCCTAAATTTCATACATGATTTGAAGTGTTACTTTTGCATTATGCAACATTTTAGAGTTCTAGGTTGTATGTCTTCCATTTTGCATGTCTTTTTAATTAGATGAAAAGACCTTGGAGAATTTTGGAACCTTAGACATGAAAGGAGGAGCAAGAAGAGATAACAAGACTATAAAGACGAGCTTATAGCGGTTAGTCGGTTACCCAAACCGCTCTATGGCCTGTATGCAGAATCTAGAAGATATTTAATTAGCAAATGAAAATACACCTTAGTTAGATAATAAAGGAACTGGTAAACGTCATAAAATGGATTAGTCTTGTGTATTGTTAGTCTTGTTTGTTGTGATCTATGCCCTAGAATATTGCTTAATTGAATCTATGATAGGAAAAAGACAGAAAATGAGAAAAAGTTTTCATTTGGAAGCTATGAGAACCCTATGAAAAAAGACTCTTTTGTTGCTTATTATAACAACATAATTTTTTTAAAAAAAATTGAAGAAGAAAACTAATTATATAAATAAATTGTATTATAATATTAAATTACTAAAATACTCTTTTTGGATTTCATTCTCTAACTTCTATAACTCTCATCCACTCTCTCCCTCCTAGCTCTAAAGGATTAAACCAAACAGAATCGATCAAATAAATCGAGATATCAATTCGTAATTAACCATACAACTATCAAAGGTGGATGTCTCTCTAAAAGGAAAAAAAACAAAACTATCGAAGGTGAATTTGGAGACACGTCTAGAGAAACGTATATTCTTTTTTTTTTAAAGGAGAGAAACGTATATATATATATATATTCTTTTTTTTTTTAATATGGGTGGGTCTAGAAGCCCTATTTAAATCAAAGCTGGCCCCAAGAAACTAACCAAGTCGCCATGGAAAATGATGAAGAAACCACTGGTTGCTTCTTAGAGTTAGTCAGCATCTTTTAAAATCATTTGGCAACTTAGTTATTTAGTATTATCAACAAAATTAATACTTTTTTTAAGTGAAAAATATATATTAAGACAAATAAGACTTGGTCGTTACATGTCATGTGATTCTAATTGGTAACAGCTGGCCCTTAACTAAAACATCCACAAGATCCCTCTCATCTTCGAAAATGAATTGAAATCTTTCATTGGTCAAAGCGACCCCTCGAACCCTATCGTACTTCTACCATTTACGGGGCATGTCGAGAATCAAATCTGACATGCACTGAAACATCGGGTTAAGAACTCTCCCGATGATACTAAGGGCATTACGCTCAGTTGAGCGAAACTCAGGAAGATCCGGAAGCTCCAAAGGTACTTCCTCTTCTTCAAGCGACATTTCCAACAACGCTTTATCTAACGCAGCAGACATAACAACTTCACACGCTTTGCAGAGAGCTTCGATACCACGAGAAAGCGGAAAAGCTTCTAAGAGACAGTGAAGAGAAAAAACCCTAGCCACCAAAGAGAGCGGCGAGAAGGTCGAAACACAGGTAGAACACGGTATGGAACACAGATAGAACTAGCCAAAAGCCCTATTTTTCCGAAGGCAAACCTTCTAAGAGAAATAGAGAGTCTTAAGCTCACCAAAGGGGAAACTGATGTGAAACTACCAATGGAATGAATGGTCACTAGCTATTGAAAGATGGGTGGAAAGGCCTCCTCCAGATTATCTGCAATACATCACGCCATGGGTCCAAATGAAGAATCTTCCAGTGAATCATTACACAGAGGCTTCAATTATGCTGATTGGGGATTCGCTGGGGAAGACAGTAGAAGTGGCGTTTGACCCTAGTAAAGCGCAAAACAAGGCGTTTGTAAGAGCCAAGGTTAGAATAGATGTTTCTAGACCTCTAAAGCAATCAAAAGTTGTCAATCTCTCGGGGGGAGGTACAGCAAAAATTGAATTCCACTATGAAAGGGTCCAGAAACGGTGTATCGCTTGCCAGAGAGTTACTCACTCTAAAGACCATTGTCCTTTTGGGCTTCAGTCTAAGCAAAAGAAGGAAATGGAGTCAAGACAGGATGGCTCTGTGATGAAGACTCCTGCTCCTCACTCGTTGAAGGAGACGGATCCGTTGTTTTGTGTACTGTAAGAGAGCCAAGTCGGTGTTAACCCTCTAACGGGTCGTCCGCGCATTGCTCCCGAGGTCTTAGAGGAAATGCGTCTGTATTTGCTTACTGCTAATGGCCCTGAGCGAATCGTGCAGGAAGAGAGAGTAAAAAGTTCAGCTGCTGAGGAGGAAAATGATCCTATTGCGGAAAGGATAGGTCTGAGTTTATAAGGAATCCCAGCTGTTACCAGAGATCTCAATAAAGGGAAGGGTCCAGTTTTTGGTTATGAAAATAGTCACCTTGGTAAAGAGATTACTGGCAGCCCTCAATCGAGTAATTTTCTGGTCACCTCTATGAATGGAGCTAAAGAATCAATCGCAGTGAACATGGACTGGCACAACGCCAATGTTTGGAATGGCTCTGCTTTGGCATCTTCTAAGTTTCAGGGTGGTTTTACGGTTAATAGGACCTACTCCTTGGAGATGGTCCTTCTGGGACTACCCAGAAGAAAGGTAAGCTAAGAAAAAGGGAGACAAAGAGCAAACGTGTCCTGAAGAAGCGGTTACAAGTCGGTTTGCTGGAAAATGTGGAGATTAAGAAAGGGCTGGATAAAGGAGTCCTGATCAAAAGGAAAATGGAAATGGAACCAGACAAAAGCGTGAAGAAGCTTCATGATTCTTCGACAGAGGTGGTCCCAAAGGGGGGACTGCCTGCCCAGTAATGCATATCTTCAGTTGGAATTGTCAAGGACTGAGACGGTTCCAGGACTTGTGATTCCGCGTCTCAAGACAATGTGTGGCAGATCATGTCCTGAGATGATTTTTCTTATGGAGACTAAAAATTGTAGGAACGTTTTGGTGGATTTGCAAGAATGGTTGGGGTTGATAGGGTTTTTACTATAGAACCTATTGGACTCAGTGGGGGTTTGGCTTTGTTTTGGAAGAAAAGTGTTCAAGTGGAAGTGAAGTACTCGGATAAAAATATTTTGGATTTGGCGGTACAGTTTGGCTCTCAGAAATTTTACCTCTCTTGTATATATGGGAATCCGGTTGAAGCTCAAGACACCATCTGTGGGAGCGGCTCTCTCGCATTGGTGTAAACCGGATAGGTAGTTGGGGAATGGTGGGTGATTTTAATGCAATTCTTGATACACGAGTTTTAAACCCCTATTTCCTACTGCAAGTGCACAGCATACGAAGTAGTATTTAGGGATCGATCCCACGAAGACCAGTTTTCACACTTTGATATATTGAGCTAAATCAAAAGCTAAGACAATTCAATATGTTTTTGGTTTTTGTAAGTAACAAGTAATGAAAGCGAAATCGGTTGTAAGATAATATTAAACAAGCGTTAGGTCAAGGAATATCGCAGGAGATTCAGAGCAACGGATCAAACAACTATTCAGGCAATGATTAAGCATAAATCTAGAACTTAAACACTAAGATAATATCAATCTACTCTCGTGGTACCAATATCTTTGTCTATCAACCTAGAAATCCTAACTCTCGCTGGTACTAGAAATCGTAGACAAGCATTAAATATAGGTTTAATATGTTCACAATTCTCAATACATCTACTCTCGCAGGTAATGGTTAAATTGCTCACCAATGTTCTTTCTAGCAACCTAGCAACTCTCGCTGCCTAAGTTAAACCAAATTTCATAAGATCAAGTGATCAATTCGATCTAAGCATTAAGAACAACAAGGGTGAAGATATTGATTTGAATAGCCTATTTGTGTTTAACCCTAAAGCTCATGAATTCCTTTGACAAACCTTAACCTAACTAAGAGGTCTACTCAGACATGATTAAAGAAGAAAACAAAGAGATTATAAAGTTCATCATAAAAGCTTGAATAGATAATGAAAGCTGAATATAAACTTATAAGAACTTAATTAAAGCATAAACATAAAGACTGAAAGTAAAGCATAAATATAAAGACTGAAAGTAAAGCATAAATATAAAGACTGAAAGTAAAGCATAAATATAAGACTGAAAGTAAAGCATAAATATAAGAACTGAAAGTAAAACTTAATTAAAGCATAAATGTATAAAGCTTAAAAGAAATAAATAAAACTTAATAAAAGCATAAACATAAAACTTAAAACTGAAGAAGAAGCTATGCTTTGAAGCTAGAGAAGAGAGGAGGAAGAAGAAGTGTGTTTTGAGAGTGATGTTGTGCGTCCATTATATAGGCCAAGGTGAAGGGGAGTAGGTGAAGCGGGGAACGGTCGTTCTTGGTGTAGAACGATCGTTCTCCATGGTCGATCGAACTAGGTGGAGTAGGTGGACTTGGGAACGATCGTTCCCTTCGTAGAACGGTCGTTCCTTAGTGTTTTTACCGGGGAACGATCGTTCTGTTGTGGAGAACGGTCGTTCCTCAGTGTTTTTGTCGGCATGGTTGGTGAATGAGGGAACGGGCTGCATGGGATGGAACGATCGATCTTCGGTTTTTGTCGGCAGGGTTGGTGGATGAGGGAACGACCGTTCCTTGGAGGGAACGATCGTTCTCCATGGTCGTTCCATGGAAAGGAACGGTCGTTCCTTTGCTTGGCTCTCTTGTGTTTAGTCCTTTTCTCGTTTTTCCGTCTTAACTTGACTCGAACATGTCCGTAAACGCCAAACTCCTTCGGAACTCCATGAAATCTGTAAAAACGCTCAAAACAATAGACAAGACTCGAAAAACTAACGAAAGATGCAAATCAAAACTCAAACCGAATACTAAAGATCAAAATACGTTAAAAACACGTAATATCAACTCCCCCCAACAAAAACCTTTGCTTGTCCCCAAGCAAAACCAGATATTTTACAAAGTGGAGAGGTTAGAAAAACGTGTGAAACTTGTAAAACTTATAGGACCATACTCTAAGTCAATTGCCCGTAAACCGCATTCACAAAGTTCAGATCAAACCGTACTTCATTGTACTTCTCCATAACCGTAGTAAATGAGTGAAATCTCATGATCAAGCAGAACTCAATATTTAACATTCATTATCAAATGCGTGTACTCTCACAAAGGGAATATCTAACACGTTATGGTCCAGGTATCAAGGTTGGTATTTGGTGGCTCAAGTGTTTCGGTTTCTTTTAGCAATATAAACAGATGCAAATCATTATGCAAAATCACCGTGAGACACAGACCAATTAGGAGGTACACAACTCTCCTTAACTCTAATCCTTCTACCCTTTTCTAACGGAGTCACAAACAAGAACATGATTTCTCTTAACGTTTCATGAAATTTAAAGATATTACCTTGACGACTTTCCGGTTCCTTCTGTTTTTTTTTTTCTTTTTCTTTTTCTTTCTTTTTTTTTTTATATCGGAGAATGGAACGGTTAGTCTCTAAGATCTGCATCAAAAGAATTTTAACAATGTAAGCTTATTTCTTGAATGTGAATAAAATCTTCTACCCTTTTTAAAAGTTCACCCTCTTTTGAAACGGAAATTTTCAATGAATATATTCAAAGAGAGAGATCACATTTCTAGACACATCCCATGAGTTTAATCAGAAATAGACCACCTATCTAGACACAGTCCTAAAGAAATTTGTGTCGGTCCGTATACTCCATAGTTTTTGCACATGAATGCAATGACAGTAAACGAAGAAAAGTGGGTTTCACATGGAAATGGTAAGGGTGTGGTACTAGACTAAGATAAGTCTAGCCATTTGGAGTTAGCAAAGATTGGTAGAAATGATGCAAAGAAAACACAAATGTAAAATCCAATACATGATTATCAACCCCCTAAGTGAGATAAATTAAGTCCATATTAAGTTCTAATAATTTGATTAAGTTCAGATGATTTGAGAAATTCACTAATTGATCAAGTTATGGATTTTTCTGCGTTTCCAAACTATCCTCAAACAATGCTACAACAGTCATAAGGCAATGACATCGAACATGTTGCAATTCCAAAAAGTTTAACAAAATCACATAGAGTTTTGACTCGAAAAATTATTTTTTTCTTTTTTTTTTTTGGTTTTTTTTTGAACATCTAAACACACCAAAATAAAACATAAGAAATATATATATATATATATTTTTTTTGTTTTAGAAAATCTAAACACACGAAAATAAAACATAAGAAATAAACATCAATAAAACACAACGTTAGTACACAAATAAATCCCTCCCCCAGACTTGTTTTTAACCGTCCCAGTTTAAACAAAACTGAAGAGAAATTCGCAAAGTCATAAATAAAAATAAAAAGTGTTTAAAATAAAAATGGATATAACAAAGGTGATAGAAATAACCACAGCTCAGTGGTCGCTGGTAGAGCTATCGGTGTTGCTCTCTATCTTTCTTCTGTGTAGAACGAGCGTTCATGGTAGGAACGATCGATACTTAATAAAAGCCTGCAAAAACAATCTCAAACAAAACACGAAACGTAAATAGAACAAGAACGAAAAACTTCACGATATTTACATGTTACCTGGTGGGTTGCCTCCCACGAAAGCGCTTGTTTAACGTCACTAAGCTTGACGTGAGAGAGTTGATTATGCTTGAGGAGGCTCGGTCAAAGGAGTTTCTTCCCCGTCTCCGAGTTGTGTGTCGGCAAAATATGGTTTCAACCGTTGTCCATTGACCACGAACTCTTCTCCTTTGGTGTTGAACAAGACCACCGCTCCATATGGCCGCACTTCCTTTATGGTGAAAGGTCCAGACCATCTCGATCGCAACTTCCCGGGAAACAGCTTCAGCCGAGAGTTGAAGAGTAAAACCTGGTCGTTTGGGGCGAAGTTACGAGCCAGGATGCGCTTGTCGTGGTATGCTTTGGTTCTCTCCTTGTAGATTTTGGAGTTCTCGTAGGCGAGATGCCTAATCTCCTGAAGCTCGTGTAGCTGCATCATGCGTCGTTCGGAAGCCGGCTTAATGTCGTAGTTGAGCAGCTTGACAGCCCATGCGGCCTTGAATTCGAGCTCAATGGGGAGGTGACATGCTTTGCCGTAGACAAGGTGGAAAGGAGTGGTCCCGAGAGGCGTTTTGTAGGCAGTCCTGTAAGCCCATAGAGCGTCGTCTAGCTTGGAAGCCCAGTCCTTCCGAGTTGTGCTTACAGTCTTCTGAAGGATGCTCTTGATTTCCCGGTTAGATATCTCAACTTGCCCACTTGTTTGCGGATGGTAAGGCGTTGCGACCTTGTGCTTTACCACCGTTCTTGCGCAATAGATTCTCGAAAATCTTGTTGATGAAGTGAGAGCCTCCATCGCTGATGACAACGCGCGGAACACCAAACCTCGGGAAAATGATAGATTTGAACATCTTGATCACCACCTTTGCATCGTTCGTGGGACTCGCCAATGCCTCAAACCATTTAGACACATAGTCAACAGCCACGAGTATGTACTCATTCCCGAAAGAAGATGGGAATGGTCCCATAAAATCAATCCCCCATACATCAAAGACCTCCACTTCGAGAATGAAGTTCTGTGGCATCTCATTGCGCTTGCTGATGTTGCCCTGTCGCTGGCATGAATCACATCTAGAGATAAAGCGCTGAGCATCTTTAAACATTGTCGGCCACCAATATCCAGCTTGCAGAACCTTGGAGACCGTCTTGAAAGTAGCGAAGTGTCCGGCATAGGAAGAGCCATGACAGTGAAACAGAATCTCCGGTATCTCCTCCTCAGCCACGCAACGTCTGAATACTCCATCTGGGCAATGCTTGTACAGGTATGGCTCATCCCAGAAGTAATGGCGAATATCCTTTAGGAATTTCTTCCTTTTGTTGCCCACAAAACCGTGAGGTTCTAGATCAGCAGCTAGGAAATTTGCAATCTCACCAAACCAAGGAATCTGAGGATGTTGGCTGCTTTCGGTTTGGTTGCAGAATTCGGACTGAGCTGGTGCTCGCTGGGTGGGAGCATGTGCTTCCTCGATTTGGAATGTTCCGATCGAGTAAATCTGTTCTTCAGGGAGGCTGTCGTTGAGTGGAACTTCTTCATCAATCCTCATCCTAGATAAATGGTCGGCAGCTCCATTATCTATTCCCTTCTTGTCTTTGATTTCCAGGTCGAATCTTGAAGTAGGAGAATCCACCTAAGTAGCCGTGGCTTAGCGTCTTTCTTGGTCAGCAGATACTTGAGTGCTGCATGATCAGTATGAACTATAACCTTTGATCCAACGAGATAGGACCGAAACTTCTCAAAGGCCAAAACGACGGCCAGAAGCTCCTTTTCTGTCGTAGCATACTTGCACTGAGAATCATCCAATGTGCGACTGGCGTAGTAGATAACGTGGAGCTTCTTGTCTTTCCTCTGGCCGAGAACTACACCAACAGCGTAGTCGCTAGCATCCGTCATAACCTCGAAAGGTAGGCTCCAATCTGGTGGTGTACAATGGGTGCGCTGACCAATGCTCCTTTGATCGTATGAAAAGCCTCAAGACAGTCGCTATCAAATTCGAACTTCACCTCCTTGCACAACAGCCTCGTGAGGGGTCTAGCTATCTTTGAAAAATCCTTGATGAACCTGCGATAGAAGCCTGCATGCCCCAGAAAGCTGCGGATCCCCTTGACAGAAGTAGGTGGTTGTAGGTTCATCATAACCTCGATCTTAGCTTTATCCACTTCGATGCCATCTTCTGATATGCGATGCCCAAGTACAATCCCGTTCCTGACCATGAAGTGACATTTCTCCCAATTTAGAACTAGGTGTTTTTCCTCACATCGCTGAAGTACCCTGCATAGATTAGATAAACAGTGAGAGAAAGAGTCTCCATACACCGAGAAGTCATCCATGAACACCTCCATTATGTCTTCGATCAAGTCAGAAAAATGGACATCACGCATCGCTGAAAGTTGCCGGAGCATTGCACAATCCGAACGGCATGCGCCTGTAAGCGAATGTGCCATAAGGACATGTGAATGTTGTCATCTCTTGGTCGTCCGGATGGATGGGAATCTGAAAGAAACCTGAATAACCATCTAAAAAACAGTAGTATGGATGGTTAGCAAGTCTTTCAAGCATCTGATCAATAAAGGGCAAAGGGAAATGATCCTTTCGAGTTGCAGCATTCAGTTTACGATAATCTATGCACATTCTATGGCCGGTTATGGTCCTAGTCGGTATTAGTTCATTCCTATCATTTTTTATTATAGTGATTCCTCCTTTCTTAGGAACTACATGAACTGGACTAACCCAAGTACTATCAGAAATAGCATATATTACACCGGCTTCTAGAAGTTTCATTATCTCCTTTTAACAACATCTTTCAGATTCGGATTCAACCTCCTTTGATGTTCTATAGAACTCATTGATTCATTTTCTAGATGTATCCTATGCATGCAAAGATCAGGGGAGATTCCAGTGATATCATCAAGTGAATACCCTATAGCCTTTCTATACTTCATAAGTTCGCATAAGAGTAAAGCTACTTCCACATTATTCAAATCAGCATTCACAATCACGGGTAAGTAGAGTTTGTTCCAAGGAATGCGTACCTGAGCCCGGCTGGAAGAGTTTTGAGCTCCAGTTTGGGTGCTTTCAATTCGCTCCAAGGGCTGTCTATCGGGTCAAGTGGCGGAGCAGGTGCTCGTGGGGTTGAAGCGGGTGCTCCGTCTGTTTTTGCCGAGTTCTCCTCATCATCTAGGCTCGTGTATGCTACCATTTGCTCAATTCTTTGGCTGGAATCTAGCATCTTGGCAAAGCTGTCGGCATCCTCGCTCAGGAAACCATGCTCTCTTTCAGCTAGAGTTAGGGCGGTTTCAAGAGGATCCGGGCACAGAAGCTCTTCAGCTGCCTCATCATACACATCATCCACGCCTTCCACAGTGAAGGTCTGTCCATCCATCATCGGTTTCTTCAACAATTTATCCATCTCGAATGACATAACCATGTCGCCTAGCTGAAGGTCAATCACTCCATTCTGTACATCGATTATTGCGCCAGCTGTGCATAAGAATGGCTGGCCAAGAATCAGAGGGTCTTTCGGTTCTTCTTCAAGCTCTAGAACCACGAAATCAGCTGGGATGAGTGTGTCTCCAATTCGCACATGAAGATCCTCTAACATACCCACCGGAAGCTTTGTAGATCTGTCTGCGAAGACCAATGAGATGCGCGTGGGTTTGAAATTGGTGAACCCTAACCGTTTTGCCACAGAGTATGGCATAAGGTTGACACTGGAACCGAGATCGCACAGAGAGCATGCGAATGTCATGGGGCCGATCTTGACTGATAAGACGAATCGGCCGGGTCGCTTCTCTTCTTAAGGACCTTGTTCTGCAGAACAGCACTGCACTCTTTGGAGACTACCATCACGTTTTCCTCCTCAGCTACCTTCCCGGAGACTAGAGTTTTCACATACCGTTTGAGAGCTGGTATCATCTGAACGGCATCCGTGAGGGGCAGCTTCACGGTTAGGTCTCTGAGCATCTCTCTGCATTTAGCATCCTCTAAATCCTTGCGAGACTTCTTGGGTGGTACAGGGTATGGGACCTTGGGTTTGTACACCCTTGCTTCCGGATTGTTGGCCGAAGTTGTTGGAGTTTCTTGGCTGAGCTGGTGCTCGGTTGTCGGACCAGGGTGCTCGGTTGTCGCTTCTTTTCCTTTTGCCGATCCGGAAGTTGTTTCCGAATTCAATGTTTTCCCGCTCCTTAGCTCGATGGCGTTGACAAACTCCTTCCTAGATGCTTCAGCTTTTCCAGGCAGAGTCCCTGGTGTTCTTTTATAGACTCGGCGGTTTGCGCAATCTGAACATCCATTGCTTCATGTGGGTCCATACAGCTTCATACTTCCCATTAAGATCAACATACATAGTGTCAACTTTGGAGTTGATCTCTGCTGCCGTCTTTTGTTGACTCGCCATCAGCTGCTGCATCATGTTCTTCAGTTCGTCTTGGGAGCCGGTTGCTGAAGATGAAGGTTGTGAGTTTGTGAAAGGCTGCCTTGGCTGATTCCCTCCTTGGAAACGGTTCTGATTAGGAACGAATGGCCGGTTCTGGTAGTTGTTGGAGTAGTTCTTCTGAAAACCCATCTGTGGCTGATTTCCTTGCTTAGGATAAACTTGATCCTGCGGATTCTCCACATTGGTGCTCATATAGGACAGGTTCGGGTGAGTGTTGAAGCCTTGGTTGTTGAAACTGCGGTCCGAAGTTGTAGCAGCTGAGCTGCGATGTCTGCTTGTCCGCCCATATCTGAGTTGGCGGTGTCAGTTGTTCTGGTTCCGGAACAGGTATGTTACGTCTCTGCTGTTCCCCTCGTTCTGCTCTTGCTAACTCCTCTTTTGATAAGCTAACAAGATCCTCGTTGTTTCTGCTCCTTGTGCTCCTTGGGGACATGCACCTGAAACACAAAAACAAAGAAGAAAAGAAAACGAGTTTAGTAAAGTTCTTAGTCTGATAATTCAGCCGTAAACCAAAGGTGAATATTTGTTCCCCGGCAACGGCACCAAAAACTTGATACACGAGTTTTAAACCCTTATTTCCTACTGCAAGTGCACAGCATACGAAGTAGTATTTAGGGGTCGATCCCACGAAGACCAGTTTTCACACTTTGATATATTGAGCTAAATCAAAAGCTAAGACAATTGAATATGTTTTGGTTTTTGTAAGTAACAAGTAATGAAAGCGAAATCGGTTGTAAGATAAATATAAACAAGCGTTAGGTCAAGGAATATCGCAGGAGATTCAGAGCAACGGATCAAACAACTATTCAGGCAATGATTAAGCATAAATCTAGAACTTAAACACTAAGATAATATCAATCCACTCTCGTGGTACCAATATCTTTGTCTATCACCTAGAAATCTAACTATCGCTGGTACTAGAAATCGTAGACAAGCATTAAGGATAGGTTTAATATGTTCACAATTCTCAATACATCTACTCTCGCAGGTAATGGTTAAATTGCTCACCAATGTTCTTTCTAGCAACCTAGCAACTCTCGCTGTCTAAGTTAAACCAAATTTCATAAGATCAAGTGATCAATTCGATCTAAGAATTAAGAACAACAAGGGTGAAGATATTGATTTGAATAGCTATTTGTGTTTAACCCTAAAGCTCATGAATTCCTTTGACAAACCTTAACCTAACTAAGAGGTCTACTCAGACATGATTAAAGAAGAAAACAAAGAGATTATAAAGTTCATCATAAAAGCTTGAATAGATAATGAAAGCTGAATATAAACTTATAAGAACTTAATTAAAGCATAAACATAAAGACTGAAAGTAAAGCATAAATATAAAGACTGAAGTAAAGCATAAATATAAAGACTGAAAGTAAAGCATAATATAAGAACTGAAAGTAAAACTTAATTAAAGCATAAATGTATAAAGCTTAAAAGAACTAAATAAAACTTAATAAAAGCATAAACATAAAACTTAAAACTGAAGAAGAAGCTATGCTTTGAAGCTAGAGAAGAGAGGAGGAAGAAGAAGTGTGTTTGAGAGTGATGTTGTGAGTCTTATATAGGCCAAGGTGAAGGGGAGTAGGTGAAGCGGGAACGGTCTTTCTGGTGTAGACGATCGTTCTCCATGGTCGATCGAAGTAGGTGGAGTAGGTGGACTTGGGAACGATCGTTCCCTTCGTAGAACGGTCGTTCCTTAGTGTTTTTGCCGGGAACGATCGTTCTGTTGTGGAAACGGTCGTTCCTCAGTGTTTTTGTCGGCATGGTTGGTGAATGAGGGAACGGGCTGCATGGGATGGAACGATCGATCTTCGGTTTTTGTCGGCAGGGTTGGTGGATGAGGGAACGACCGTTCCTTGGAGGGAACGATCGTTCTCCATGGTCGTTCCATGGAAAGGAACGGTCGTCCTTTGCTTGGCTCTCTTGTGTTTGGTCCTTTTCTCGTTTTTCCGTCTTAACTTGACTCGAACATGTCTGTAAATGCCAAACTCCTTCGGAACTCCATGAAATCTGTAAAAACACTCAAAACAATAGAAAAGACTCGAAAAACTAACGAAAGATGCAAATCAAAACTCAAACCGAATACTAAAAACGAATCAAAATACGTTAAAAACACGTAATATCAATTCTGCATAATGGTGAAAAGACTGGTGGACCACAAAGGAATGACTCTTTGTTTTCGGCTTTTGGGGATGTCATCAAGGCTTGTGGGATGAAGGATTTACCTAGTGTGGGTAATGGTTTTACATGGGGAGGGAGAAGGCATTCTCTATGGATACAGTGTAAGCTCGATCGTTGCTTTGGGAATAAGGCCTGGTTCGATCTTTTTCCTCTCTCTAATCAAATCTTCCTGGAAAAAAGAGGCTCTGACCATAGAGCAGTTCAAGTGAACTTCGAAGCTAATTCGGTCAAGTGCAAAACTCGTTTTCGATATGATAGGCAGTTGAGTTTTAAGCCATTCTTAAAGGAGAAGATCAAACTGGCTTGGGGAGGAAACCGAATGAATGGTGCGGGGTTGATCAAGGACCGTATCAAGCATGTTAGAAAGGAAATCTGTGCGTGGAAAAGAGATAATGAAGCTAACTCAAATGAAAAACTGAAGCACTGTCAGTTGGAACTAGAGCTTGAGGAGTCTAGCATAAATCCCAGTTGGATGAAGCTCTATGTGTTGAAGAAAGGGGTTATTGAAGCACAGAAAGAGGAAGAATTGTTTTAGAGTAATAAATGTCATGATCGGTGGCTAAAAGAAGGTGATAACAACACCAAGTTCTATCACGCTGCGGTGAAAAGCAACAGATCGAGACAATCGGTGGAAATGCTCTTTGATGACGGTGGGAATGAGCACAGGGATATTGAGGCTATGGGTGGTGTGGCAATTATTACTTTCAAAACCTGTTCAAGACCTCTTCCTCATCAAGCTTTGGTCATTTCTTCAGTAATTTTAAAGCAAAAGTTACGGATGTTATGAATAGGGAGTTGATCAAAGAGGTCTCGTGCATGGAGATAAAAGAAGCGGTCTTTGCAATTAAACCATCTAGTGCTCCGGGTCCTGATGGCCTTGATGGATCTTTCTTCCAACATCATTGGGAGATCATTGGCGATAAGGTCTGTTCTGAGGTCAACAGTTTTTCTTTTCTGGTATCATGTAGGAAGAATGGAGCTACACCTTCCTCTGCCTGTTACCTAAAATTGTTGACCCTCATCTGATGAAAGATTTGAGACCGATCAGTCTCTGCTCAGTCTTATACAAGATAGTCTCCAAGATTCTGGTGCGAAGGCTGCAACCTTTCCTCGATTTGCTGGTGTCCCCTACGCAGTCGGCCTTCGTCGTGGATCGCCTAATCTCAGATAACATAGTAATAGCCCATGAAGTAGTGCACGCTCTAAAGACTCATCCTACTATCTCGTCTCAGTTCATGGCTATCAAGTCGGATATGTCTAAAGCCTTTGATAGGGTGGAATGGGACTACATTGAAGAGCTATTAAAGGCAATGGGGTTTCATCAGCAATGAATTTCTTGGATCATGGGCTGTGTTACCTCTGTAACTTACTCGGTACTCATCAACAATCAACCTCTTGGTTTAATCAAGCCGAAAAGGGGTATTCGACAGGGTGACCCTCTCTCGCCGTTCTTGTTTGTTCTTTGCACAGAGGGTCTATCCAACATGCTCAATCAAGCCGAGTTGAATGGTCAGATCTCGGGAATCAAGTTTCATGAAAACGGACCCGCTATTCATCACTTACTCTTTGCAGATGACAGTCTATTTGTCTGCAAGTTGAATAAGGAGGAAGTGTCCAAGTTTAAGTCGATCCTTAAAGCCTATGGAGATGTTACGGGCCAGTGCATTAATTGTGATAAGTCTTCCATTACTTTCGGCAAGCAAATTGGGGCTGGTCTCAAAGAGGAACTGCAAACTACATTGGGTATCTTCAATGAGGGTGGTGGTGGTGTCTACCTGGACTACCAGAGTGTTTTAGTGGCTCAAAGGTTGATATGCTAGCCTATATTTACAAGAGTCTCAAAGATCGCCTATCAGGATGGTTTGATAGAAGTTTGTCTCAAGGTGGAAAGGAAATACTGCTTAAGGCGGTGGCTATGGCTATGCCTGTTTATGCGATGATGTGTTTCCGGTTCCCAAAAAAGACGTGTCAGATCATTACTTCCGCGGTGGCCGACTTTTGGTGGAACTCCCTAGAGCACAAGCAGAAAATACATTGGATTAGCTGGGAGAAAATGTGTGTGGCTAAAAAAGATGGGGGCATGGGGTTTCGGGACATAGAAGTTTTCAACCAAGCCCTCCTTGCAAAACAAGCTTGGCGGATTCTTTCTTCTCCTGATTGCCTTATGGCTCGGTTGCTAAAGAGTAGATACTTTGCTGACTCTGCCTTCCTAGATGCAACTTTGGGCTCACGACCCTCCTTCATCTGGCGAAGCATAGTACATGGCAGGAGCCTTCTTGCTAAAGGTCTCTCTCTCTTGCTATTGGAAATGGTGCTTCAAAAAGAGTGTGGTTGGATCCCTGGTTTTATGATGATGAAGGTGTTTTCAGGGTGCCTCTTATGAAGGGGTGGAATTCAATCTTAACATGAAAGTGAGTGATCTTATTGATGATGCAAACAGATGTTGGGACCGGGGGAAGCTTGATACTCTGTTCTACCCCGGAGACGTGAGGTGTATTTGTTTTAATCAGCCGGTGGTAGAACTCCAAGACTTCTGGGTCTGGCGTCACAATAAAGGGGAGAATACTCGGTCAAGTCGGGATACTGGCTAGCAGCGCTTACTCTAAACCAAAGAATAGTGGAGGTGGCTACTCAACTACCCTCGCTAAATGGGCTGAAGGAACAGATTTGAAAACTTCAGACGACCCCGAATATCAAATCTTTCCTCTGGAGAATGGTGAGCGAGATCCTTCCAGTAGCAAACACTCTCTCCCTGCGTGGAGTCAAGCTTGACCTCAGATGCCAATTATGTGGGGGAGAACCAGAAACAGCCAATCACGTCCTCTTCGCTTTCCCGGTGGCGCGTTTGACGTGGGCTGCATCTAATTTCCCTGTCCCAGAGGAAGGGCTTTCGGTAATCTGTTTTGCTGCATAGTCGTAGGGCTTTCGGTAATCTGAATTCTCTCTTTGCAGTGAAGGCTGAGGTGTTCAAATGAGCTATAGAGAGCATGATCTCACATAACTTAGATAAAGTGATTTTAGCTATTGATGCGGTGGAGTTGGTGGGGATGGTTAACAGACTAAAGCTTGGCCTTCCTTCCATCATCTTGCTTATCCTATTCGCTCGCGTTTGGTGGATTTTGGTGACAGAAAAGTGGAGCGTGTGGAAGCGTCAGCTAACAGAGGAGCCTATCTCATTGCTCTGAGCGTGGTTCAAGATGGCCGTTATCAATCTTATGTGGCGACCGGTCCTCCTTCGTGGCTTAGTCATCTTTTTGACAGTGAGAAATCCTCCTGTGTGTAGCTGGCTTTCTCGTTTTTGGTTCTTTCGCTTGTGTTTTTGGTTCATACGCTTGTGTTTTTTAATATGTCGCCTCTTTGTCCCTTTCGGAGGTTCTTCTGTTTTTTGGCTTTTACTATCACCTTTTCTCATGTTTGGCTTCC